>VYZT01063986.1:17341-53733 GCA_013400735.1 Pomatostomus ruficeps
CGGTATCCAGTTTCTGCCAGGGAGGGCTCTGTATTTCTCCATCCTATACAAAGCCCACCAAATTCAAACCCCTCACTCGTTCCCCATAAGATGTTTGTACCCTTCCCCGCCCCCTCCTGTTGGTATATATGTAACTGTAACACGCTGTGCCAGCGCTTCCTTGGCACAATCCTGGTGCCCAAATAAACCATCTGGGAAGCCCCTCCGCTTGTCTCGCCTTCCTCGGCGTGCCTGCAACATTGGTGGGTTAGGTGAAACCCTGCCGGACCTTCGCCAGCCCTCCCACACCCCCGAAGCATCCCGGCAACCCCTGGAACCGCAAGTGGACGACCAGTGCCCCCGCCAGTGGCATCGCGGCATATCACATCTATATGAAACTATCAATAGAAGGGAGTTTGGATCACAAAAAGTGCTGTATCTCATCTCTGTTTCACCAAACTAATACACATGTAACATAATGTGATGAAAAGAACAAGGTATTCCCTATTAATTCTGTAGACAACGTGATAATGAATTTTTATATTCACTGTCATGGTTTCAAGGAGACTAGCTGTGACAGTTTCTAAGAAGTGGCATATTGTTTGTGTGTCACCACATTTACTGCTGTAGCAGTATAATGTTGCAGCTCACAAGATGGAACTTTGTGTGACTAGCTGCAAACTTTTTCTTCAGACAGTAAGGACAGTTTAAAATTAAAAACAAAACAAAACCCAAGGCATAAATATTGCTTTTGCTGTGTTCTAATACCTAGCTACATATCTGTGAAACACAATTTGTTCACTGTTGGGTGCTTAAGTAAAACATTGTAGCACATCAGATGATGGCTCTCTTCTCAGACAAACTGAACCCCCATTTCTTTTCGGCACAAACTGAGAATGTTGTTTGCGAAGAACCCTCAAACCTTTGTGACAAATCCATCTCTTTCCTGTCAGCATTCTGGAAAAGCGGTAGCTTCCATCCAAACAGAAGAGAAGGTGAAAAGCTATGCAGGCAACTGACCCTGCTGCCTCACGGGATGAGAAAATTGAGAGGTTGTTTGAGTTAATGGCGTAAATGTGGAGCGGGACAACAAAACCTGTTTTGTCTTCCCTTCCTCCTCCCTCTGGTGAAGTCAGGCATGCTGCTTTTACGCTTTTGAGAGCTGTGTGTGGTGATGCTGCACTGGAAGATGACTTTGCAGATCCTTAGCCATGCTATGAAGGTGCTCTGCCCAAGGTTCATCCTGTTGAACAAAGGTGCCTGCCTAAGACTTGAATTTCTCCTACAGTCAGTGGAGAAGGACATGTTACCTATGGCTGCACTCAATCCCCCTGAGCCCCTGTTTTTCCTGACTATGGGACAGAGCCGGAACCAACTACTGATTCAGGCACCTTGGTTTGGGTGCTGGAAGCAAAAGGGATGAATCCTTAGCTCTCTTGCAACAGGGCTAGGTCTGGAGAGCCAGTTCAGCTCCAAGCATAAGGCCTCCTACTGACATGAAAGAGGTCTGAATTCAATCCTAGGCTGCTGCAGATTTTGGATTTAGCAATGCTGCAGAGTAATCCAACCCAGTCAACTTCTCCAGAATCATGGAATGTCTCAAAATCAGTACCTAAATGACTCTGACACCTAAATAAAATTCAATTAATGTAAAACACTTCAGGGTGAGTTTAGATGTTTCTTCTCTTCCTCTTCCATTCTTTACAATTTTTTACAAATGAATAAAAAACAAACCTTGGAAAAAAACACTCCCTCTATGTAATTCTATATCAGCACCAACTGAAAAACCAGAGTAAGAAGAGTTCAGCTACCACGCACTTATGGAAGAAATATTACAAAGTGGGACACCTTGGGATTTATGTCAAAAACATTTCTGAAAGAATTGTTTATGTTTTTTCTTCTTCTCCATAAGATAAGTGCTGGAAAGTGCTGACAAGGATAATATCTGAATATGTACATATACATAGATACAAACACAGACATATATATACATATAAACACATGTATAAAAAGACAGAACACACTCATGGTTTGAAAGCTGGACTTGATGGGAACACAGGGCTTGTGTCAGGGCAGGGCTGTCTCGTCTCCTGGGCTGGGGCTCTGGGGGTCACCAGTGAGGGTCAGATCAGGGTGCTGGTCAGGTCACCCACCCAACAACTGCAGAACTGAGTGTTACTACTCTCCTGGCATTGCTGTAGGAAACCTCTTATGCCTCCTATAGCTCTTTTGTGCTCAGAAATTATATGTAAAATCTCATTTTTGGCTTTATATAATGTCTCTGGGCATTGTAAGATTGCAAAATACTGGTGAATGAGATCACTCCCAGCACATGAACTGCTGACACTTGAAATGCTCTTTTGATTCCCCTTTTATTTGCACAAGTTGTTAGACTAAAGAGCCAGACACCATATCATTTCCCCTCAAACAGATTATCCTATTTGCTACTGTTAGAATAACCGAACCACCACATATCATGTCAAGTGACATTTCTTAAATGCAGTAAAATAAAGGAAGAACCATTTCTTTTCCTTTTTAAGATTGATACCTTGCTTTTTGTTTCATTGCACTAAAATCCCTAAGTCTACTGGGTAATAAATATTCCCTTATTAACCCTTCCAAAAATCTCCATACAGGGACTAAAATTTGCTCCAAAGACATTTGATTCTAAAGGACAAACAACTGAGATTATTTTTCTTTAGCAGATTTCCTAATCACATACTGCCTTTGCTTCCCTCAGTATATAATGAAGTTCTCTAACCACTGCCATATTTCATTATCTCTAGACATCTGAAAGAGGATTTTTACTAAATCAGTGCCAAAAATTTGAAACACAAGAATTCATATATGCAAAACACAAGCTCTCCTTACAGTATTTTAACTGTTGTCCTATTTTTACTTAAAGGATTTATTCTATTTTAAGTACAAAAAATACAAATTTTATTGATGAAATTATTTTGAAAACTGTGAGGTGTACATCTGTGTACAGGGAATGAGGGGGGAAATTACTGGACTGTCATATTCTCTCTAGGCTTCAGCTTGTTCTCCATGGTTGTCAGACTGTATCCGTCTGAGAAACTGCAGGGGTGGAAGCAAAGGGGTAACTGCCTTCCAAAGGAGTCTTGGCTTTAGCTAACCCCTAATAAAATCAGCATCTGTAGGACAGAACAAGCACTACAGCACAATGCAACAAAGAAGGCTTCCACATCAGCCTTGTCTGAAAGCAGACCTGACATCAGACACTCCCTAACATGCGCCTGCTCAATATTTGCTTTGCACAAAGACTATGATTAATGAAGGCTCATGTCTTTGCTATTTGTCAGTGATTCACACTAGCACTCAAAAGAAAAAACATTCTCTTTTATTTCATAATGCCAACATTTTATGGCCTTGAGAAAGCCTAGTAGTTAAATGCTTTCAAGCCACAGAAAAATCCCAAACCAACAAAACACAACAAAAACCAAAGCCCTGAAAACACAGCAAAAGATCAAAACTTGGCTTTACTGAAGAAAAATAATGTTATCTTTTGTGGATCCAACAATGCAGAGGAGATGGTAACCAGCTGTCCAGGAGCAGTGCAGCATCATCTTCTGAGGCGTTGGACATGGATTTCAGCTGTGCTTTGTCGCTGGCCTTGGAACAAGGGGAGCAGCCGTGACGTGCGGAGGCAGGGAGGGACATGTTCCATTTGTCTTGATATTTCCCTTGGGTGTCTTTTCATAACTACATTTCTGCTAATTAACTTCACCTCGGAGTTGGGAAGGGCAACGAGGTCCCCCTCAGGCTGCAGAGTGACAAGAAGCCTGCCATAAACCAAGACAAAGCCCCTACAGTCGCACCTTGTTTGATCGATTCTTTGGGTGTGAACAGCACCAGGACACACAGACACACTGAACAAACTCAAGCAAGCAAAATAGCACTGTTTACCAGAAACGAGCAAGCAAACACAAACCTCAGCTAAGGCGCTATTTGACCTTCAAATACACAGAATGCACCCAGCAGTGCCCTCTCGCTCTGAAAACTCCCAGCACAATGCAGTGGTAGGGACATGAAAAAGGAGTATGAGATTTCCCATGGATGAAAATGTCCATGCTAGGGCACAGCAACAGCTCACCCAGCTCTTTATCACATATCTGGAAGCACCCAATGCCAGGAAACACCCAATGCCAGGGAGAGAGTACAAAAGGGAATATCTCATAAGGGCTAGACATCTGCTCTTCACATCACACCTTATTATGTGTTTCTTTTGCTTTTGCAATCTGCTTGATTCCCTTCAGCTTTTCACAATCTCTGTCCAGACCCAGATGGAGCAGCAGATAGAAGAGCTGTAGGTTGTCATTCTTTCTGTTTAGATCAGGGATTGTGGGTTCTTCCTGATAGTGTGAGCTCTTCACTCCAAAAGTACAGGAACTTTACTCCAGTGTGAAGCTTACTCTGTCATTCATACATACTTTGTAGCTTTATAGTACAGGATTTTCTTCCATCAAGGTTCTGAAACACTTACTTGGCCAATGTCCTCAAATAAAACTAGGCTTTTCACTCCATTTGCTTTGTTTTTTAGACCTACATGATTTACATAGCACCTTCACCTTAACATATATTATTTGTCTATTTTTTACATATTTGGCTTAATTAGGACTTTGCTAGCACTGGGGTTTTTTACTGATATTTTTCCTATTCTTATTTAAGAAGGGATATTTTTTTTTTACTTTCAAGTGGATGATGACCTGGGTTTTGTGTGCTTCTCCACATGATATATTTTCCCTACTTTTTGTTTGTAAACAAAACTTATAATGTTTTCAGTTAACTTTTTTGTAATACAGAGGAATAACTAAATGCAATGTTAAGTGAAGACTTTATGCAGGTTTACCTCTAGCATCAATTCTGTTTTTCAGAATGCCCAGTTCGGACATTTTCTGAGCTGTACAAAAGCGAGAAATTGGAACCAGGCAAGGTAAAAATGAAGAAAAGTCAATTCACAGAAGATTTATGCATGTTGTCTACGAATATGCCAGACACTATGGAACCCTCCAGCAGCCCTGCTGGAGTGCTCCAGTGGCACCAACTACTGTAACCACATCGCCCAATGCCATTTGCTGCACCTAAGTCTTCCCCCCTCCTGCCCCTCACCTGCTCAGCCTGCGAGGTCTCTGGGACAGCACACAGCAGTGTGCTGAGCAGCTCCAGTATAATGACGATGAATTGTAACCACGAGTCACAGTGGACAGGAAATAAATGTCTCCATCCAGACAGCAGTTGCAAGACAGGTCCAACAAGTTATTTACTGCTCTGAATGTCAAAACTGTTGTCTTGACTTAATGCACAACAGCCTTAGTCCCTCCCTTGTCCACTTGCAACAAACTGTGTTCCTTCTCCTTTACAACATGCTAAACAAAAAACTTTGAAGACGCAGAACTCCTACGATGGAACTTCATGGAGAAATCAAGTATCAATGAGCATGCTGGTCCCTCCACAATGCACAGCAACACTGAGGCTGTCAGAGTGGCCTTGCATCCAAGTTAATAATTCTTCCCTCTTACCAAGGTGAATTAATATGACCGTAGCAGCAAAGGGTGATCCAACAATCTAGTTGCTAGTCCCGGGCTAGAGCAGCTGAAATTAATTTAGTAATTTTTGCCCTGCAACCCATTTCAGAATCTGGAGGAAGCTGCCTGCACCCCTTATAAACTCTAGTTGTCCAAAGTGTACTGGAAGTGTAGGCAGATAGCAGCATCTCAGAGGAGATATTTAATATTTGCTTACCAGAGACAAAAAACCAGGATGGAATTAAGAATCAATGACTACAGATAAATATATAAAGCAAAATCTGGATGCATTTGAAGAGTTTCTTACTCTTTTATCTCCGCTCTTAGCATTTATTTTTGTTTTTCCACCCACAAAGTCTTTTTATTGACTGAAATTAAATATTAATTCACTTTTCAAGCTACACTGTAGAAATCTGATCCAAAGCAAATGGTTACTATAAGTAGTAGTTAAATTCAGCAAGTATAGAGTAATTTATGAATTTTCTTCTAAACTACAGCGCTGAACTAAACATGTCAAAAGACTCTGGAACCAACTGACATGCACACCATTACAAGGACACACCGACAATAAATTGGCTAAAATAGCTTATTTTCCATTAAAAGGAATAGAAACAAGGCAGTTGAGCCTCTTAGGCTTGTAAGCTTTTAAATCTCTGGCAGCATTATTAAATGAGAATATTATTTAATTACTAATGGTATGGGAGGATAAACTCTACCTGTTCTAAGTCTAAAATACTTAAGACAAAATTTCCACAGAAAGAAAAGATGTTCCAGATGAAGGGGGCTGTATAGCACCTGAAAGATCTGGATCCAGATTCCCACTTTGTCACAGAATTTCTGTGTGACCTTAAAGCAGATGCAGTGAACCTCAGGTCCACATTTGTACAACAGAGCTTCTTTGCTCTGTCAAACAATTGTGAATCTCAAATCACTTCAATATTACAAGGAACTTGATACTAAAACAATGACATTAGGGACAGATGAGAACTTACATCTACTTGTATGCATTTAATTTGTAAGCAAGGCTCATTAACTTTGCTCCTCACATACAACAAAATGCTCATGCTTGCTTTCATAGATATCTTTTCACCACAGAGGTAAGCCTGTGGCTCTAAATCTTCACTAGGAGTGATTTACACAACAAAAAAGATGAGAATTTTCTCAAGCAGAACGTATACCCTCCCTGGGGTGCCTCGGTTTTGGGCTGGTGTGGTGACACGCTGATGTGACTGAGCACAGCACCTCACTTTGCACAGTAAATTTTGCATGCATACGCCCAACACACACACACACACAAAGACAGAAGCTGTCAGTAAACAGGTGGGAACAGCTGTCCCCAGCTTAGTTTAAAATTCTGACCTACACAGTT
This sequence comes from Pomatostomus ruficeps, assembly GCA_013400735.1. NCBI lineage: Eukaryota > Metazoa > Chordata > Aves > Passeriformes > Timaliidae > Pomatostomus > Pomatostomus ruficeps. The sequence goes on from VYZT01063986.1 coordinate 24,236, forward strand.
GGAGAAAACACTGCTTTGCTTTCACAGAAGGAATAATCTCACTCACAAGTAGGTTAGTCATCAGACCTCCTCTCTCAGGAGATGACTGTCACTGCACTGAAGTTCCTTGCTGTGAATTAAGACATGGCAAACTGGAGAGCCTTTGTATGGTCACTACCTTTGAATAAAAGGTCTGACAATAGAAAAAAAAGTTATTTGAGATATCGTGCTAAGGGTTTTAAAAAAGAAAGGAGTGATAATGCCATGGCTTTTAGAAACAAAAATCCTAATATGCATTAGGATTTCAACACATGTAGATACTTGGTAATTTTATTTCTTTTATTCCCTACCTTGTCCTTGATATTCTTTTCTGATGATCTCTTCTAGCCTTAGGGAAGTTATGTGGTGACTTGTACTGTCTGTTTCTTTTTTTTTCATCCTTACCATAAGAAGTAATGTCAGCTGTACAGCTGGTGTTAGCTTACTTATACAGGGTGCAATTTAATTATCTAAATCACATGTGTTATTTCAGCTAACATGCATCTTACTCCTGATACAGATTTCCTGCCTTTGACACACGAAAAGCCAGCCAGAGCTCTGACACTCTGCTCCGTCCCCAAGGCAGCTTGTCCCCAAAACAGGCAGCAGCCTAGCTGTCCGCAGAGCGAGGCCTTGTGCAGAGCCCTCCCCTTGCCCAGTGCTGTTCTCTGGTGAGGCCTCATGAAGCAGCAGCTGCAGTGCAGAGGCTGAGCTCTCATCATCACCAAGCCTGGTGGCCTTGAGGGTTTCCCATGGTCAAAGGACAATGTGGAGATATACACTATTGTGCAGAAGAAATCGCGTGCACTTGCACAACTGGGACTACAAATCTTGTGTGGAAGGGGAAGAAAAGACTGGTTTTGCTGCTCAGACACAACCTGGCTCTGTGCTTTATATGTTCGTTTTGATCTATTATCTCACTCCCATTTTTTTAGAGTACTGTAAATCTCCTTTAACAACTGTGTTTCAAAATAGCACCCTTAAGCCTAGGACATCTACCTTATCTGTGACAACTTAACAAACTATGAATGCCAAAGTGTTTGACATCATTGAATAAATTTATCAGCATTTTTCATTCACATAAAAATGCATCTTATTTTCTTCTTACATGCTAGATCAGTGTTATATCATTGGACACCAAAGCCAATTGTTGGTTGCCCTTCTTCTATAAACATGGAGATCTCAGGTGATTTAGGTGAACATCCCTCTGGAGGGGAGGTTTCATTCTAAGAGATGTTTTAAAACAATAGTTATGGTGATATTTAAAAATAAGCATTTAGCAAAAATGTAAAGATTTTGTGAGATTCTTCTGTTTAAACCTAAAGAAAACAGAAAGACTTGCTTGACTTGTGATTGATTACTTCATGCCTGTATAACAGGGAAAAGAAAACTGTAGTTTTAGACGATGAGAAAGGAAAAAGGGAAATCCAATTAAAAATTTCCATTCTTCTTTTTAGTTTTACTTATGTGCTTCTGTGCAGGTTCAGTATCATTTCTGTGCACAGAGGTGCTATTTGTCTATGGCACAGCACTGGAGAACTGTTCCTCCATGGGTGGAACAAGGAACCATTGCCATGTGTGCTCCTGCACAAACTGATCTGCCGCAGGGATCCACGGTTAGCACGTGCCTTTGCGTTCCTCCCCCTCACAATACCACTCTTGAGTTAAGCCTAGTTCCCAAGGGATCATACTCCTTCTCACACAACCGGGATATGAGAAAAGGTTCAGCACTTTTGAAGGTTTTCTTCCCATCTTCCTCTTTAAAAATGGAGGGGGCAAAGGCATGGCAGAGATGTGCAGTTGTGCCTCCGGCTTGCAGGGACCCAGGTTCTCCTGCTGTTTGCACGATGGCCTTCAGCTTGACTTCATAAGCAGGAGACATCTGTGCCTGCGCCATGCCCTTTCCAGCTGCACCCTGCCTTTCCAGTAAAGCCCTGGGGGAAGATACCTCCATGAAAGCCTGGCAGCAGCAAAACCCTGCTAGTAACTGTGCTCTTAACCACTTCTCTGTCACACACAGCCTCCTTCTAAGGAACATGGGCTCAGGTAAGGGTTGGGTTTGGTTTTAAATCGAATTAGAGAGAGGAAACTGATGCTGGAGTTATAAATGCTGAGGTTACATTAATGTGAATGTGTTATTGCTGAAACGCATCAGATATGTTATCAGAGATTCAGTGCATAATGGATATGTCTAAGATTACGTTTTTCTTTTCAATTTCATACCCGCCTAAACTAAAAAATTTGTTTTCAATTAACAACAGAAATCAGTCTGAGAGGGGACACCTGTGAGTCAGACATAGCAGCTCTCATCATCACAGCATCTCATCATCATCAAAGGAAATTAATTTTCTTTCAGAAAAGAGGAGTGTTTGAGAAGAGCTTATTCTTCATGGAGACATTACTAACATCAGTTACACAATTTTGCAGTAAGACTTGTTCCACCATTCTGTGTTAACAAGTAGTAAGAATGCTTCTTAAAGAGCACATCTAGCTCTTGTCTACTCCTCCATAATACACTCATCAAGCAAATTATTTTGCAATCCAAGAGCTCTCATCTCTGTCAGCTACTCTAATTAAAAGACCCTCTCTTCAACATACTTATTTCATCCAAAACTACACATACAAATACATAGCAAACTGTGTTGATTCTTCCTAAATTCAACAGACTAAAGAAGCACTGAAAAGCTAAGAGGAATTATTCACCATTTCACTATTACTGGAGCACCTACAACATTCTGAGTGAATTTTTCATAGGTCGTTTAGAATTAAACCATGAACACCAACCTCACCATCAGGCAGCAGAATATATCAATCTAACATTCAGATTACAATATATTAGTATCAGGTTCACTGACGCCTGTATTAGGATTGACCTGAGTCATCTGTCCCCCCTGCTTCAATTCTAAAAAGTGGCTGTAGAGTTCAGTGACACAGGGCTGGCCTCATACCTATGTACTCTTTTCATACTATGTATTTTGCCTTTTGTATTAAATGCTGGTAGCAATGGACTAAGGAACTTTGAAGTCAATGTTAGTGTTACAACTGAATCCAGGGGCACTAACCAAATTTTTCCATGCTATCATCTCACAAAATGTAACTGTATGCATACACACATGGAGCACAGACCAAGATACTTTTAGAACAGTTTTTTCAAATGGCATTTAACTCCACAAAAGAATTTATATCAAAATTTTAAAAAGATGATATATGAAAATACAAAAGCTTTGTGAAAGTAATAGAAATGGAAATGAGTTCCCAATTCTTCTCCGAATAAGCCTGTAACACATTTATCAGACTGCAAAAGAACTGCCTTACCTACTTTATTTTAGCAATATCCACTGTTCTCCAGAAAAACCTCCCCCAAAGCCAAACACACTGGTAGATGCTTCAGAAAACAGAAGAGTCAGGTCAGCCAAGGATCCTTCAGCAGACAATCCAAAAGGAGGCTACAGTGCTTGGGAAAGAAACTGTGTGAATGTGAGTTTGTAAACAAAGCTTGATGTAATTTTTGTGTCACAGAAATCCACCTGACTGAATGAGCAAGCTTTACTGTCTCAAAGCATGCAGCAGCAATCCCGTCCAGTGGGGCATTCTGCAAGTGGCCAGTGATACCTGAAACTGCCACTGAAACCTGGCTGTCCTTGGGATAGCTCTGGCCTATGCCACACCTGAGCTATTTAAAGCTATATGTAACCCCCGTGGTTGCATCAGGAGGGACTCAATGAAAGATGACTGAAGATACTGAACTCTGGGTAACAAATGTGCAATGAAGCTCATTGCTGCCTTGGAAAGGAAAGGTCCCCCTTAAAGAGATGTTTTGTGAAGAACTTTGCTCCTTTTGGACTTTTAATTACCTTACCTTTTAGAGACCAGGACAGAACAGTTTAGAAAATCCCAGAAGGTTTTTCATTAGTTTGGTGAAATGCTAGTTTTTAGGCAGGAGCTTAGGGAACACAACATCATTTCCCACAAGCAGCAGGCATAAAAGATTCTCAGTGAGGAATGAACTTGAGTCTCAGAGGTCAGGTAAGACCAAACCCAGGAGTTCACCTTGTCATTCAGATAAAAACTTCCTCAGACTTCAGGTTTGCATCCCATGGCTCCTGTCTTTCCCTGCATTTTAGAAGAAATCCTGTATGAATATTTATTACAGGTAGCTACACGATGAGTTGAAAATTCAGCAAATATGATTCAGGCAGTTTGTAGGCACTTAAACACGGAAAGAAAACCACTGCTCTGATTGCTTCAGCCATCTCACACATCTTCTTAATGTGCAATTTTGTGAGCATTTTTTTAAAGACTCAACTGTCAAGATTGTGTATACTTACACATAGTATATGCATAGGATAAACTCCAACAAATCCAAACACTTATTTTGGAAATAAAGACCAGTTGGTAATATTTAGACTTAAGGGTTACAGTGCCAAAGTAAGCATGCTTTTCAAAGACAATTTGCTGCCTCCCACTGCTGCTCAAAAACACTACAAGAGCTGTCTCAGGTAGGGTATGTGGAGTACAGGTATTGACTCATAATGACATAACACTCATGTGGAAAGGATACCGCATGCTTATGAAATGACTTAAAATGTAGACCTGCTTTCTGAGTCCCAGCCAGTGCAAATCAAATTCACTTATCCCACCTGAAGCCCCGGCCTTATGGCATGCTTCCCAGAAACGAGAATGACCAAGGCATGTTAAGAGCAGACTGTGGTGTCTTCTTAAAAAGACTGTACTGGGATACTGTTTTAGTCTCAAAGTCACTTTGAAACACCTGTGCCAGTGTCACTTGCTTGTTTCCAGTATTCCCCCAAAGGACCTGGGGTTCAGTGCTAAGTGTCAAATATTCACATATCTTCATCAAATAGAAAAATCATGAGTCTGCCATATGTCATGATAAATACCATGGGTTTTTTCTGAAATAAATAACATGCAACAGTCTGTTTGGCTTCCCGGTCACTTGGGAGCAATTTTTTCTTCTTTTATATCTTGCAACAAAACCAGAGACACAAATAAAGGCCAGTTTGCAGGTGATCATATAGATTTGTTTTGCCTCTCTGCTCTACAAAAGCAAGACAGAGCCTGTTTATCCAGACAATAAGATGCAGCCCTCTGTGTCCCATAGATTTGGTCTGGATAATGCTTCATCATTTAATTTACCAGTATGTCTCCCTGACATCTGATTCCTTCCAAGTATCTTACATGAGAGAAGACAATACACTGGCAGCTGCTTATAAAAACATGGCATGGAAATGCAACATTTTTAGGACATATGATCTGCCTCTGGGTGAAGGGAAAGGTACAACAGCCTGGTCTGTCCACTCAGGCATTACACAGCTTAAGTGACATGTCACAGCTGAAAATCCAGCTCATGAGATGCCTCTGATTTTGTGAGGGGCATGCTCTAATGCCCAAAACATCACCCTCCTAACCAGAAATACTGCAGTACATATTTTAAAAGATCTATTCCATTGGTGCTGCTCTATACTCAATAGATGGTAACAGCATTAAAAAAAAAGGATATGCTCAGTGGTTAAAAAAAAAGCTGTTGTTGTAGAGTTAAATGGTTCTCCTAAATTAAGGACGTAAAGTGCTGGGGTAAATTGGAATAATGCTTTCTCTCCATTATGACAAAGGACAGCTGTTCTCATGCAGATTGTACCTGCTGGTAAATCACTATAATATCATCTATTCCAAACCCTAGTACGTTTCTCTGTGCAAGAGCTACTGCATGATTCTGTGAATGGTGTCACAAGTGTAGGCACATTCTATTCATTACTATAAACTTTGTTTTGTAAAACATTACCAATTAGATCTTTTTACCAAATATGAAAAATGGATTTTCCCAGTTTTTAATTATTCTTGCCTTTTTTCCTCTTTTAACAAGACTCATCATGAATCCCCTTTGATTTTCCTTAATGCATCCGTAAAACCAGAGTCAGTGAAGCTCCTTATCACAGCTACAGAAGCAAAGTTCTCACCTCTGTTCATAGAGGGATTGGGGATATTCTGTGGTGCCAGTGCTTGATGCCAGTGATGCAATGTCTGAATATGAGTCACTGCATCTTTGCCCTTGGCACTGCTTCCAAATTTCAGCACCTGTTTTACTGAGAATTAAGTGCCAATAATAAGCAGGTTGCTTCAAAGGACATTTTACTCATCTTATTCCAATAGCACTTTTTATTAAGGTTTTTTTAAATAAGTTTGCACACCACCAATAAAATCTCAGGGCTGGAGGGAACCCATATGTAACTGAGGTACTAAACACCTCTGGAGCAAGACAGATCAGATGGTAGCTGTATTCCCAGGACACCTTAAACTGACCAAAAATGCTGAATCATGGGTTACATGATACTTCATATAAGAAGTATAAAGAAGGTAAATAATCTTTTAATGACCAGCTAGCAGTGAACATATAGAAGTTCTTCAAATAAAATCAATTAACTACTGCCAGTCTTCTTTGTTCCTTGATACAATATCTATTGAAAAAGCAATAAATTCACTTATCTTTCAAGACATTAAAACACTTGAGTTATTAAATATGAATGACTAGGATCCAATATAATCTCCTTGTCTTACAGTCACATTGACTGACTTTATCATTTGGCACAAGAAGTAACTTCACCTTAAAAGCTAAGAGTGGTAATTAGTTTCCTCGGCAGAAACAATCATGAGATGAAGATTCCTATTTATTACCAGTGACTATTCTCTCTGTTTTACCATAACTTATTTTCAGCAGAAAAATTTCTGTAAGTTATAGGGAGTGACAATGCAAATGATATTATTCCTGGCAGTCCATTTGGATGAAGGTTTGCGATAGGATTCACCCCCAAAAATATACTGAAACCAGAGACCAAACAGAAATACAATCCACCCATCAGCTAGAAAAGAGCACTTATTTCCAATGAATATCATGCCCTGAGGTATATGATATATAACACAAAAACTTGTGGGAATTAAACTAATACAAAAGCCTTTTCTCACACTTTAAAAAAGAGACAGTCTTAATTCTGCGTCATCTTCATCCTTGGTCTACAATTGGATGGCAAAACACACAGAGCGTAAGCTTTCTATGGAGAAATATTGACAAAATCAGGATGGCACAGAATGTGTAAACCTCAACTGAGAAGAGAACATTAGCAAGAAAAGCATTTTGTTCATATAACATAAAGGATGCAAACATAACCAAATTTATTTCTTTCACCTGGACTCTTTAATACCTTCACGCAAACATTCAGCTGCTGAGAGTCTGCTGATGTGTGACAGCTCTTCTTCACAACATAGCATCAGTTAAGTCTTTTGAGTGTATATGGTTACCTTCAGCCCAACAGGAACCAGTAGAATACCATTAATTAGGGTTCACCACTGAATGAATACTGTGACAGTCCAGGAGATCATTTATAAGGACTTGCAAAAGAATAATGAAATGTCCCATATGACATTCTGCTCTGTTCTGGTCATGCATAGTGACTCTGCTAATTTCCACTCACCCTAAGACCACTCTTAAGCTGCTCTACAAGGAATAGGCATGAGAGTCAGTGTGAATTATATACAATACAGACTTGTGGAAAATGAGGATCAGGCCCCTAACGTAAAATAGGTGTGCCCTCACTTTGCAAGTTATTGTGGCAAGCCTAGCCATAATGCACTTGTAGCTAAATAAATATCAGTGGCCTAAATCTTCTCTTTCATGGTCCTGCTTTTTTTTCTCCTCCCAAAGGAGTTTTTTCACATAAGGGATTAGTTACTCAATAGAGCACACAAAGTCCTCACAATTTCCAGTAAGGCTTGAGATAATTATACCTTCTGTAATCCACAATCCACTAGTTAGCTGATAAATTAGTGTGCTTTTTAGAACGAAGTAATACTCATGTTACAGTATGTAATGCAAACAAAAAAACTCCTCAAAACTAACCCCAAGAAAAACAGAAATCAACAAAATAAAATAAGGACAAATCAGCCATGCAGTGAAACAAACAGAATTAACAGAGAACACATTCAACCCTATCAGGTTTCACTTTGAATAAAGCAAACCCCATGCTGCAGAAACTCAAAGGCCAATATTTCACCCTTCTCTGTATGTACATCAACATGGGTTATGCAAAAATTCAAGGACAGAATGTGACTGACTAGTAATTTTTTAAATTACTTTGTACTGCCTTTTTTACTTGATCAGTTAGTAGTTATACTGAGCTTGAAGTAAATATTCATGTGAGAAAGAATGGCTTGCATGAGAAAGAACTGTAGAATCAATCACAATCAGTTACATTCTAGTTGTATTCAAAGGGACAACACAGGATATAAAATACCAATTGGAAGATCTGAGTGATATTTATTGGCAATGTTACTGTAAGGTAATTAAAATACTCTTGTAGATGAAAGGTGATTAAGTCACTATCAGACTTAATAATATCCAGGAGTAACAAAGAGCCTATTTATAGATACCTATCTATAAATAGGCTCTTTGTTACTCCTGGATATTTCACTTATTTCTTATTTCATTCACTTTATAGTAAAACATCTTTGCTAGAAACATGCCATATTTCTTTAGGATTTAGCCCAAACGAGTTTCATCAGTATTAAAAAACTGAGAGAAACGAATCAGGCTCTTGGACGCAATAAACAAGAATGAAGGAAGAGCTCATGCATTAACACTTCGAAAGAAACATTAAATGTATGGGTTCATTTGATTCACAGTCATTCCAAAGTAAGGGTCCTTTGATTTTGAGTGCACTACACAGAACAATATAACTTAGACATAGTTAAAAAGGCATTAGCTCAGCTCTTAATATGCCAGTTCAACAAGGTGCTGAACCATAAACACTTATGCAATTCAGCCGCACAAAGTTCATATCTACTGAAGTCAATGCTCATTCTGGTATTTGTTGAGGATTTTTATACTACTGACAGGTTGGTCAGAGCTGCTGCTGCACAAGGAGGCTGTTATAGGTCTAAATAAAAGACTAAATTATGACTGATAGTATAAGGAAAATAACTTATTTTTTTAAAGACAGATTTCACAAACTACTGGTTACACAATAAGTATAAATAAATGCCTGGTCTAAAAAGGCATGTTACTGTGGACCAAAGAATGCCAGACTCATACAAAACTCTGTGGTTTGGGGACCAGGCTTTGGGACTTCTCTGGGATGTAAAATATGCAAAATTCCTGAGCTTCGTAAATCCCAGCACTGCTTCTCATTCTGTAGCACTGTACATTATAGCACTCCTCAGGCAGGCCTCTAGGCCGAGGGCCTGAAGGAGAGCCACACAAGGAACCACACAAACACAGCAACAGGAGAGCGCAGAAAAAAAGAGGGCAGAACCCTCTGACTTTTATTTATATGTTTTCACACATCACCGTGGATTGGAGGTAGAAATTACCACCTCTCATAATCCACTGGTCAAAGTATTTGTCAATCATATTTCTCCACCCAGTATACTGGAATGTATAAACATAGGAAAAGAACAGATAGTAACCAGAGAAACCATGGCCATGTTTATAGAAAGGATTCTAAGAATATCACAAAAGGAAAAACACTGAACACTGCAAAGTCAGGGCAACAGTTTTTGTCTGAAACGGCTGGACTTCTGGACATCTTTATCTTAATCCTACTTAAAAAGCTTATGAATGAGAACACTGGAAAATGGAGGCAAATCCTGTTTTCCTTAGCTGAAACATCTACTAAATTCACAGAGATCTTTCCTGGGGTGAGGACTAAGAATGAACTGCTGTGCCTTGAATATGTTAACTGGTGACTGAGATAGGTGCACATCTGCATTTACTAAATTAAAAAATCTCAAACAGTGAAGTGTGCCTGTACTATGCAACAGTATTTGACCTATAATATTCCTTTTTTCACTAGCTAAACATAGTTTTAATTTCTCGCCACACATTCTTGCTTTCTCTTATTTATTGTTACAGACCCTGTAAAATACCCGCGGCTCATTCCCTGTCACCTTGTTGTGTCTCACCTTGCTGTAAGTGAAGTCAATGGCAAATCTTCACTGACCTCGAAAGGCGCAGGATTTGTCCTGAGATGCCTAATCCAAAGCAGGACTCCCTCTTAATTCAGTAAGCTTTGGATCAGACCTAGAAGGGATCTTAGCAGAATCAAGAAGTGGCAAGACACAGTCACATATCAAAACCACTGCCGAGTGTTTATCTCACATTTCTAATCTTTGATGTGAAAGGGATTAAAAGGCAAGCTGTTCCTGTCAACTGCTTGGATGCTACGTAGGATCTGAGTGACTGAACAAGCAGCTGTAGGATAGCTATGCACATTCATATGGTTTCCTTTCTTCCAAAGCGAGCTAATATTTGAATTTGAGGCTTATGGTAATATTTCCTCATTTGGCTCCCAACTCGCCACTGTAAAAATCCCACCATCCTTTCAACTCCTACAGAGGAAAGAAGATGATTGTGCCTCTCGTCTCAGGACAAACTAGCAACTTATTTCACCAAACAAAAAATGAAAAATCTAAAAGAGATGTTATCCAAACGCTTCAGACAAAACCTTGCCACAGATCCTAATGCAGTCTGTTTCAAAGTGCATCCAACTGATTCCACCATATCTTGTTTTATGTTACCCAAGTTCAAATGTGTTGTGATGGTTCTTGCTCTCTTTTATGTCATTCAGCCAAGTTTCTGTAGCTGTCTGAGTTGCCATGGGTGTATCTGACTATAATTTTGGCTCATATATGTATTTACAGACTGAAGGTGACTAGAAAGAGAAACTGAGTGCATGTATTATGGTGACTTCTAGCTACCAGAAACCCCATCAAATGGCATTAACTTAGACAAAAGGCAACTGAAATAATGAAAACCATTACAACATGTATACAAGTGCAATGTGAAACTCCCTGTAGCAAGAAAGAATAGATCTATAACATTGAATCAAATTAGGGGAGGAAGGAAAAGGGAAATAAAAAAGTAAAAAATAATGTTTTAGACATCTTGGGAAATTCAAGAAACAGTCACTTTCATCTGCAAAATCTGAGGAGAAATCTGCCCTGAGTGGCCAAAGGGAGATTTTCATAAAAGCTCAGAGTCAGCCTAACTCCTTTTAAGCAAATTCATGATGGGACACTGTTAAGTCGTAAGAACAGTTTGGTGAATGGCAAGCACTCATGCAAGTTTAACCATCCTATATTTCTGCATTTATTCAACATGAAAATGAATGAAAGCAAGTCACAGGCGAAGAACCTAAAAATCAGTATATTACTTTTGTTTTATTCATCTGCTTCATCTTACTGTGTTGACTCCTACCTAGTCTTAGGAAAACACTAATTAAGCATATGTCTCAAGCCCTAGAGGCAACTGCCTTATTGCTGTATGTATATATAAATACATATATAAAAGAGAAAATATTTAACAAACAAATGTGCCTGCTGGATGTCTCTGAGGCAGTGCCCACGACAGTGATCTCCCAAGCCACATGCAGTGTTTCAGCTATGTGGCCAAGACAGGAGAGCCTCCTGCCCGTGTCCAGGAGGAGAGGTCTGTTATGGAACACACTGGGGATGTTCCAAGGCATGCAGGACCGAGAAGCTGGTCCCTGAGTCCTGCAGGCACTGCAGCAGCTGTGTCACAGACATGCTGGCGAGGGCTGATGGATGTTAGCTTGCACCAGGGGATCACGGTGTGTAACACGGCCTCCTTGAACTCTTTTTGGCAAAACTTATGCCCATCTGCTTCCCCTTTGCTCTTTCTCCTGGAGAGGAACATATGGCCCAGAATATGTATCTTGGAAGCAGAAAATTTAGTCATGTAGTTTTCTAAAATATTCTGAATACCTTCATTTTTCTCCTATAAGCTTTTATTCCAGTTATGAACCTTATATTCTGGCACAATTTTTTTTTAATTAAGTTCCTTGCTTTAAAAGTTAGGTAGCTCACAATGAAAAATTAAAATTTAAGAAATGGTGTATTGTACTTCAATAGTAAGAGTTGCTTTTGCAACAAAAATCTTTGCCAGAATTCTTGGGTTTTGTCCATTGCATCATCTTATTTTAATACTTACCTTAGTCCAACAGCATTGCATCCAATAACAAACAGCAACAGAAGAAAATAAAGCCACAGTTAAGCTTAACATCAATATCTAAAGATCGAACATTTTTGAGTCATTCAAATTGGAGACGAGCTTCCAAAATTTACCTCACATTAATTAGTGCCTCATACCACAAACAGAACAACTAAATTCCTCAAGATGCAAGAAAATCTTTCTTTCAAATACCACTATCAACATCTGTGTGTGCAGTCCCACTTCCACAACAAGGGTAAACTTTTCCATGTTATCAGTGAGGCTTCAGCCAACTTGCCTTGTTTGAAGACAGCAGAACTGGAACCAGGATTCATCTGAATTTGTTCTTGCTTCTGACTGAATATATATAAACTTTACACATATATGTTTGTGTGTGTGTTTAAATGTATAGAATATATACTTGTTTACACACATACCTGTATATACATAAATATGCATAGATATAAATATATGCATGTATATATATGCATTAATATTTTAGTATTTTTATACAAAGCACTCTAATTCTTGATTGCAAAAATACAGTGTAAGAGAAAGCATGCCATAATAAAACCATGCCAGACCTGCTGTTGATTCTTTGACAGCTTACCCAGAACAACCTACCAAACACTGACACACTGCCTATGCAGTGCCTGTAACGGGACAAGGAATGCTGAAATGGATGTTTCTCATAACCAAATGCTTCTCTAGCAAGCAAGTAGGTAATGTATTCCGGCTGTATTTTCATTGAAGGGTTTAATATGGAGTCCATTAAGAATCACACAGATGTTTCTCATCACATACAGCAAAAGCAAAGTACAGTAGTTGCCCAAAAACAACTGAACTCAACAGGGCTCCTGCTGATTTCAGTGCGGTTTAGGACAGATTTGGGTGTATTCACAATATTTAGATATCTAGATTCTTCTTTTCTCTGAATATTTTAGTGGAAGTTGTTGTTTCCTACAAATCAGATGCAAGAGTCATGAAACCATTTCCTACTGTCTTTGTATTAAGCCTACTGTTTATCCTACCTTTGCTGCAACAGATGAGTTGGGTTTCTCCAGCAAGTCCCAAAGCTTTTTCCTTTTCTCTGGGCAGCAGGTATTGTCAAACTCTTCCCCTTCCCTCTCTCGCAATGTCTCTGCCTCTCTCCTCAGTTCCTCATTCATCTGCTCTTTCTTTTGATGGTATCTTGCCTGGCAGCAAGATTCTAAATATATTTCATCAATCCCCCAGTAATCAAGCTCCTGGCCGAAAGATAGAGCACACATTTCTTCCATCATGTGTAGTTTCCCTGTCCTGTAGAAATTCAGAATGGAAGTGAAAGCCCCTGGGTGTCGATCAAAAAAATACTCATTTTCATTTAGATTATAGTCATCACATACTTCTAGCAGAGATTCATGGGTATTGCAGTCTCTGAGCTTTCCTAATCGTGTCCTTGGAAGTCTGTCCAAAGTCCTCCACAGCACTTCATGGTTGAGTCCACCAACATTTATTTTAACTCTCCGCGAGCAGGCTTTGCTCCTAATGATCTCCACTGGTTCCGGAGGGAGAGAAAGGGTGGACCTTGAAGACTTTTTGGTGATCCCCGGTGGAGCCTTCTCAGCCATTCTGAAAAAGATGAAGTTGTAACACCAGAGTCTGTAGGAAAATGAGCTTGGAGACTACAAATATTTCTGCAGAGTCCTCTTCAGACAGACAGCTCCATTCCTGAAGCTAAAAAAGACAAAAAATTAGAATATTGCCATGTACAATGCATCCCCCAATCTCTCTTTCTCTCTCTTTCCATACTTTCATATGCAGATGAAAATTTAATGATTGCGATTTGCCCTCTCTATAGAAATACTCTTTGTGGTAATATGCAGAACGACCAGAACAGTTAAGAGCACTATATTTAAGCAAAGGAAAACCTTACTGGAATTTCTGTATTTGTGAAAATCAACTGTGACAATTTGTACAGAGGATTTGGATTTTTTCTTTTTTTTCTTTTTTTTTTTTTAAGAATCAGTTTCTGATGCAGCTGTGCTGTGGTAGCTTAATCTGATTACTTACCATTCAATGTGTGAGGTGTGCAAATGGAGAGATTGTAGGGATATCTATAAGTAAAGACAGAGGCTAGTCTCCCTTTTATTGAAAACTTCAAATTTGGGAGATACTGAAACTGAATAAAACAATCACAGCATATCAAAATCTCCAAACCAAACTGCTTCTCTCCTTGTCCCAACTCAAATCTTAGTTTGCTGTATTATTTCATGGGTAAATGTTATTCATCAAACAATTCAAGTGCCATCCTGAGAAGTCATATTTTTTAGCACCACACAGCACTTATTTCTTTACAAATGGGTCAAAAGAATCCTAACTCTTTTATGGCCAACTGACCAGTAATTCATGTTATATAGGCAAGGGCTGTGCATGCTGTTCTCTGGATCCTCTGAAAGGCTCCTCTCTGCCCCACTGTTCACCTGTTAAATTGCTGCAGACATGACTGCATGACAGCAATCAGCAACCTCAGTTTCAATAATCCGCAAGTGCATCCTCACTCACTGTGCCTAGTGCTTCAGTGAACTCTGAAGTGCAGCTGTTCGTCACCAAATTTGGAACACCAGTATCAACCAGGAAGGAAACCCACCCACCAGCTCTACTGCTGCCAATTGTCAGACACAGTGCTTAAATATTAACCTAGCAATAGTATCATGGCCCAAAGAATGCTCAGACAAGGCTTCTGTTCCAAAATTGGAAAGTCCTCCTTAGTAATTTCCCAGAGCTGACACCTCCTCCTCCTGTTCTCTGCAAATCAAAAATTCAACAATCTGGGGGTTTTTTGTTTGCTTGGTTTGTTTTGCTTGGTTTGTTTTGCTCAAAGTGAAATAAGTCCAGCATATAAAAGAATTTGATGTGTACAAGAATTTGATCCTCTTTGCAGAGTAAGCATGCAAGTTGTGCTGGGAGGGATTTTTATCTATAAAGATATCAGGAGTAAACACCTGGGAAGGATTTGAACAATTTGTACTGAAGTACCATGTTGGCACAAGAACAAATGGGTACAAAGTTGTCATGAAAAAAGGCAGAAATCTGAAAGAGGATTAGAAGGTCACATAGACCAGATCCTCACCAGAGCAGTGAGGATCTAGAATAATCCTTTACTAGAAGGATCAGGAAAAACAAATAATTATTCCAGTGTGTCATCTAACATGCCCATGACAGTATTGACTATGTTGCTGGTATAAAACCAAAATTGCTAAACTTCATTATATCTAAACTTTGAAAGTTCCTCCAACAACAGATAAAATAAGACTCAGCCAACTACAAATCAGGTATAACCGACTATCATGTCCAAAAACATCAGAAAAGAGAACAACTACTTATCAGAGTAATATTTACATCTAAAGATTTGTTTTGTTTTATTTTGTTTTGTGCATAAACTAAATGATGGCAATAGCCCAGAACACCACCATTTTAGTTGCCAATTTCACTGCCAAGATGAACCTACTTCAAAAACCACAATCACAATGGCCAAAATATACAGCATCTTCCCATCCTGCCTCCAGCATTGCATTGTGAAGATCCCTCCTCATCTCCCAGTGCAACCCAGAGTACTTCTGTGCCTAATTACATAAGGGTTTAAGCCTGTAACATTTACCTTCACTCATGAAAAAGATAATCTGATAACTTCACTTGCAAAGATAAATGTCCTATCAAAATCAAAGCCCTGGCATCAGTAGGTTTACATAATATATACCCCTTTCTTTTGTGTTTGTTTTGTGTTTTGCTTTTTTTCTCTTGACCTTAGGCTGATTTTTTTCACTGGTTTTACGCTCCTCCTCATAGTCTTATATGCAAGGGGATGATGGTGAGACTTCTGAGAAGCAGGGGACT
Source organism: Pomatostomus ruficeps (assembly GCA_013400735.1). NCBI lineage: Eukaryota > Metazoa > Chordata > Aves > Passeriformes > Timaliidae > Pomatostomus > Pomatostomus ruficeps. The sequence goes on from VYZT01063986.1 coordinate 40,149, forward strand.
CTAGAACTCACATGATCTCCTCACTTAAGCATCCCCTAGTGATCTGTGATTCATGTATCAGTCTTCTGACATTCAGACAACTACACAAAGAGTAAACAGTTCTGCGAGGATATTTCTCTACCGAGGAAATATTTGCAAACTTTATTTAAAAAAAAAAATCCTTTTAGACTTTAATGAACAATGATATTTCTCCTTTAAAGGTTGTCTTACATAAGAAAACACAAGAATTTAAGAAATTCATTAACAGATTCTGTCATCCTTCATGAAATCAGTCAAGTCTTCAGCGATTTTCTAGAGAGGTTCACTACTTTATTCACTATTGTATCTCAGGGATTTATTTTTCTTTTTTTAAAATGAAAATGTGCACCCTAATATTAGCAATATCGAGCAAAACAGAATAGAAACCAAGCAGTTTATCTGATTAATCTTAGGTTAGCCATATCCTTAATTATTTTTCTGATTGCAGAAACTAAAGATACACAAGGCTACACATTGTTTTTAGCTTTTCTGCAGCATAGTTATCACATATCTTTGTTAAACAATGCAAAAATTCTGCTGTCACCATGACTGGTATAGAGCTGATAAAACATTTTCTGATTTGTCAGTGTAATTTTTGCTTGCATCTTCCTACTTGAGGAAATGTAACTTTTCTAAAAAGCTTTAAAAATCCTGGTGGTCACACCGAAGTCAGCAGTGAAACACTATTAAGTTTAGTTTTGAGAATGTTCTATGTATGTATGTATGTATGTATGTATGTATGAAAGGATGAACCACAATTCACAACATGCAGCACTCTGAAAAGATCAAATAAAAAGAATTTTCCGAAATGAAGAATCTTGAACCATGAGGATGATTTTGCCTTTTTAAAGAGCTCTTGTCATTGAAATATACACAAGGATGAGAATGTATAACTTAAAAGGAAATAAATGAATTATTTTAGTTTGCTTCTTAAGTGCTTTTTTCCCCACCGTCTTTTGTTCTTCATACCTTCTTTTGTTCTCTGATGATAATTTGTAAAAAATTTCTTCCTGTGCAGCTTTTCCCAAAACCTTGGCTATAAAGCCTAGTTTTAACTGTGCCTTTAACAAAAACATAATCAATAGCCTCAGCTTTCACAATCATAGAGTCCCTTTTCCATCTTCATAGTCCTCCTTTGGGCACTCTCCAATAGTTTTATATTATTATATTGTAGCACCCAAAACTGCACCCAGGACTCAAGGTGAGGCCACCCCAGTGCAGAGCAGAGCAGGACAATCCCCTCCCTTGCCTGGCTGGCGATGCTGTGCCTGATGCACCCCAGGACACCACTGGCCCTCCTGGCTGCCAGGGCACTGCTGAGTCACATTTATTTGCCAAGAACCAGGCCTTGCCACGGCACTGCCTTCCAGCACCTCACTACTGTGTCTGCATGCACATCCAGGGTTGTCCCATCCCAATGGAGAATCTGGGCACTCGTCCTTGTTACACTTTGTATGGTTGGTTATTGCTCATCTCTCTGATTTATCAAGGTTTCTCTGCAGGGCCTCCCTGCCTTCAAGGGAGTCAACAGCTCCTCCCAGTTTTGTATCACCTGCCAACTTGCCCAGTATCCCTTCCAGTCCTGTGTCCAAATCATTTATGAAGATGTTGAAGAGCACAGGGCCAAGGATGGAGCCCTGTGGAACCCCACCAGTGACAGGTTGCCGGTCTGATTCACTATAACCCTTTGGGCCTGACCTGTGAGCCAGTTGCTCACCCGTCACATGATGTGTTTATCCAGCTGTCGGCTGGACATTTTGTCCAGAAGAATCCTGTAAGAGATGGTACCAAAAGCCTTACTGAAATCCAAAAACGTTACATCTACTGGCTTCCCCTGATCAACTAGGTGGGTTACTTTTCGCAAAAGGAAATCATCCTTATGTTACTATACAACAGTTCTAACTTGAAAATCCACATTATCAATTTAATTCAAAATCACCAGATCTTTCATTATAACAGAATGATACAAGTAAGGTTACCTTTACAATTCATTAAATTACCCTTCTGGATTTTAGCTACTGCAACTAACTCAGAAGATTTTTTTCCTGAAAAGCACTTTTCAGCTTGGCTTATTGCCTTAACCTTTACGCTGTGTGCAATTCCACCATGCACCTTGTCCACCATGGGCTAGTGAAAAATGTAACTACCCCTTGGGAGGTAGGCAAAGCCAGCCTGGTGCTCACCAGCACTCTTAGCAACTGGTAGAGAAAAACACAAATTCCACTCACATATATGAGCAAATCTAGATAAACCCTACATTCTTCCTGTGCAATAATAAACTTACTTTGTAGGAAAATACTTGTAATATTACATGAAACTCTTCAAATCAAAGCCAATTCTTTGCATTAAGTAAAAGTGAGAACTTCAAAGACTACTACTCAAAAAGCTAGGGAAAGCCAGAAGGAAGGTTAAGTGCTTTCCCCTGCACCACAGGCATGCAGCTTTTAATGGTGTGATTCCACCATCAATCCCTTCTTCTTTACATGAATGGGTAATTATTTACCATTTCTTTTCATCTTTCCCATTCAGTATTTGGCCTCTGATGTTATTCAGCATTTCCTGCTCCAAGGCCTACATTACACAGAAAGTTCTGAATTTCCCTAAGGGGGTTCTCCCTATCCTACCAAAGTGCTTCCAGGGTATCCCAGTCTCCCTTCAATAGGAGGCCATTATTACCATTGCTTTATAATGGAGAAATGAAGGTCATAGATGCCTGAGGTATCCAGCAATTTTGGCTGCTCAGACTGAGACAGCCACTTTTTACAGAGTCCTGAGCATTTTCAGCACTTTTGATGGGCATGCCTACGTGAGCAGATTAAACCCTTGGGCTGAGAACCCAGTTGCCTGTGCTGTCACGTTGCCGGAGCATCGCCTGCCACAGCACAGTTAGGACTCTCCCGTGCCACTTGCAAGGATGGCTGGAGAGTCGACATGCTTCAAGGTCTGCTCCTAATGAGTGGTTTGTTCACAGCCATCTGCTCTGGAGTCCAGGTGGGTTACACCCCACCTGTGTGAATGCACACAGGGAGGTGGCCTGCCACCCCATCCATGGGCTCCATGGGCAAGACTTCTCTTCCAAAAGGATTCACATCCAAGCCACTCTTGCATGCCTTAGTCATAAACATCTCTCCCAATCTTTGCCATACATATTTTGCCCAAGAAGACGGAGAAGTTACAGTACATAAGCACACTTCACTGTTGGAGCATTTAAAGCAGTGAGGAAAAAAAGTACGTGGTACCTGAGAAGAGATTGTATCATAAGGACCCCAAGAAAAGAGGACAATTTTGCTTTCTTCTGACTTTTAAGAGTCAAACTTCTACCCTTTTTGTCAGAAGATGTCTTTTTGTCAAAATTTGTCAAGTTGTTTTCAAGAAAAGATTGTATTAATTCATTTCCTTGCTCTGAAAACAAAGGGAAAAGTTTTTCACAATTAGCTGAAAGTGTCTTCAACATTTTTAAACAAAGTCTAGTTCTAAATGTACTGACTGATGTTTAATTAATTTTAAAAGCTCAAGAAATTCCTGGATTAAAAAAGGAGAGATTGTGAAATTATTAAATATGGAACAAATTATTAAATGGGTGATCCCAATGAATACATTTTTTTCAGGTCTAGATAATCTAAGATCCATGTGCTGGTTTTCTTCACATGCAAAAATGCTCACTGAAATCAAGAAATATCCGGGGTGATAATTGTGGCATTTGCTAGTTTGGCTGTTAAAAGTGACTTACTAAAACTTCAGGCTGTATATAATACAGATATGTAACACTTTCTGGAAAAACTAGCTTTAGGTTGCTAAGTGTAAAGTCAGGGGAAATTCAGAGCGGACATTAGGAAAAGGTTCTTCACCTAGAGGATGGTTGGGCTCTGGAACAGACTCCCCAGGAAAGTGGTCATGACACCAAGCCTTTCAGAGTTCAAGGAGAGTTTGGTCAGTGCTTTTAGTCACATGGTTTAGTTTTTAGTTTTAGGTAATTCTGTGAGGAGCAGGAAGTTGAACTCAAAGATCCTTATGTTCTCTTCTAGCTAGAGAACTTGAGATATTCTGTGATTTTAAAAAACCTTAGAAAGCCTGTGCCCACCTCAGCATCTGACTCCTATAGCCTACAACCTCGGATCTAGCATATTAGCTAAGAAAAAATGAAGCAAGTTTGTTGTGACAAACCAATACATTTCCATAAACACATTTTTGCCAGCTTATTGGATTGTATGATTCTTTTTCAGTGTCTGCGTTGTTGTAATCTCTCTGCTGCCACATCTTAGCTCTCAAATGTCTGCTTTGTTTCAAAATAAGAAGACCTGCAGTTTCTTAATGGTGTGCTGTGATATTTTTTTACTAGAATTTTCCCTTAATTTCAGTTTTTAAAAAGATGGCTGAGGTGATAGCTAAAACTCTGCATAAAAGCTTCCTGCTCAAATGAGTTGTTCGTTATTTCCATTTCCCACCTTTACAGAAGTCACATCTCATATAGTTAAGAATTGGCAAGCTGAACAGAGGAAGTGTCAGGAAACATGTCAAAGTATTCCTGAGCATCCTTTGTATGTCTCAGATTCATGTCTATATGCAGGAACACATGCATGCATGCACAGGAGAGAAGTAGCTGAGCTTTGATTGCCCAAACTACTGGTGACAGCTCTTGGCTCAAGTCCTCAGAGGCATCAGTGGGTGAAACCACTCAGTGCAATGTGGTCTGAGGGGGCAAAAATGGAGCCTTAGCCTGTCTCCCCCGTGACAGAGCTTCTCTGTGAGCAATGGCTGGCTCTTGCCAGACTATAGCCATGGCCAGAGCCATTACTGGAGAGCTGAGTCTTTCCATGAACTAAGACCAAATCCCACCTGTTGAGAGCTCTGCTAACAGCTATGGATGGGTTGGTCTATGAAAAGCAAGATCTTGCTTTGAGAGCAAATCCTGCAAAATCAACTCTTGGGGCTATGGCTAACTGGTCTGAAAATTTCTATTTCATAATGGACCTCACAGAGTATTTACTTCTGGTATGTGAAAATTTAAACTTTGGCTGCACAAAATCTTGGAGATCTGCAGGAAACCCTCAAAAAAGATGACGCCTTTTATAGACGAACTTTTCAAATCGACTAAATTAGTCCGTCTGCTAACTCGCTGTTCTCACCATCTTGAGCACAGAAGTGTCTTTTAGATGGATGAGCTGAAGTTCACCAAGGAGCAGCAGACTCTGAGACTCTATATATTCCCTAGAAGCCTTGGATAAGAAAACCCAGACAGAAATAGGTAAGGTGACAGAAGACAGAAAAAGAGGGAAAGTATAATTGACAAAATGTTTTTAAAGTCTTGCAGTCACACAAGCTTGGCAATTTTGGCTTATATGAGTTTTCTAACTACCCCAAGAGCACTTGTAATCACTTACTGAAGCTGCTACGCAAGGTAAAGCCGTGTGGGTGGGCTCTAGACACACTACAGGTGTCACAGACTGCTTTACAAAAAGCTGAATGCTCTTGAGAGCATTCGGAGTAATTTTACCTCAAGACTCGAAATTTAGGACTCAAGTGGTCATTTTGAGTAGTACCTCTTCACAAGTCCGGATCTGAGCATTAGGATTGTAGCACCCCCTCAGCCTGCACTGAGGTCTCAAGAGAGCACTGAACATGGCTTTGTGGCCCATCCAGGGCTGAATCAACATCCCCACCAACCTATTCCAGATCAGCTCTGGTTCTCTATCTTCCTTAGTAGCAGCTCTGCTGGCGGTGCTTGTGACAAGTGTGGCTATATGATCCTTACAAACAATCCTGATGCATTCCTGCTCAGTTTACAAAACCCTTTCCATTTCCAATGCAGGTTGAAACATCTCTTGTTTAGGATGTAATTGTTGGTCATGTCTGCACTTTACTATTCGTGTTTATAATTGGTTGCTAAGGGCAGTTACTGCTTTTGCCAAAGATACTGTCTTTCACTGCTTATTTAGCCTTCCCTGGAAACTTCTGAGGAGATGAGCTGTCACAGAGAAGTACAAGGCTGAATGGCAGATCATTTTCTTTAATGTCAAACAACCAGATATTACAGAAAAGTGATTATGTAAGGTCCTCATGTCAGGTCGAAAGCAGACTACATATTTATATCCCAACTAGCACTCTGGATCCACAGGTTTGATTGGTGCTTCCATACAATTCTTAGACATTCTACAGATGTTACATATCCATGATACTAATAAAAGTAAACACATTAATATTAATAAATTAGAGCTTTGAATTGCAATGTATTTGTCCACTACTTCATTTTCTCTTCTAATTTTATTGCAATGCACAAAGATTATGGAGGAGATTGTCAATACATCATTTGTTCTTTGAGGAGGCACTACTGTAACCAGTTGTCCTAAAGCAATTAGTTTTAGGGTCATTCTAAATATGTTAGCTTCTCTAACCCTTCAATCTTCCATTGCTCCCAACCAATAACAGTGCTGCCAAGTAGCTGAAAGCAGTGAAGAACTTCACAGATGTCTTTTTGTTCGCCTGAAGAAAAGCTTGCACAGTGTAGTACTGAATGACGATTCCAGTTTTCTAGGCAGGGAAATACTACACAACATATAATATTATCCTATATACATAGAGAATGATGTCTGAAGCAATGAATCACATCTTACAAAGGAGTCAGATTTTATCCCTCTTTGAGAGAAACTGCACCCAAAATTCTGGATGCTGCATTTTGGCCAGAATCTTGGTATAATGTTGAGTTTTCTAATAAAGAAAAAACATACAATGCCACAAACCATCCCAAATCTACAATTAAGGAAAGTACAGTTGCATTCTTAAATGACTTCTTTGGAAATGAAAATATTTATGTTCAATTGCTGCTTCTGTCAAAAATTTCATTTTCAGCCATTTCTAACTGGACTGTTCCCTGATTCAGCCAAGGTAAGTGGTAGGCCAAGACCTACCTGGACAACAGACAGGAAGAGACGTGGCCTAAGAGCTCAGTTTGAAAGGGGAAGATTCACACAAGAGATATTTGTCTCAGTCCATTAGGAGCCTAGCTCAAATTCCTATTGCTGATGCTTTATAGAAGCCCCAAAAGCAGAATGAAGGAATGAATCAAGGCCTTGGGTTTTGGGTGGCTCCATTTCTGACAAGTGCCTTTGTATGTGTTTGGAAATGTCCCCAAGGTCACAGCATCAGCAAGCTCTTACAAAAAGCTTTTATCATTAAAAATTAAGACAAATTTCAGTCTAATCTTGGTTCTGAAGAATCCAACCCTTCAACATTTTGATGTCTTCAACTATAGAATGCCTTGGAAAAACCCAAACTACTACTACAAACTGCTGTGCAGGGCCTAGGACAACCCAGCATCTTATTTTGCCTATTTGAGAAAAACAGTCACCCAGAAAACTTTGCTTCCTGACCTTATCTAAGACCTTATCTGTTTTGGTTCCACATACTGCACAAAGATACAGTTGGTCTGGGGGTCAATAAGGGAAAGCTGTTCTTAGGAACTCCAGTTTAACAATGTAGAGAAGAAGCTACGCTGACTTTTAGTCCTACCTGATACCAGGAGTATTGATATTTTTTGACCCTCAAATTGACCTGACAATATAAAAAAGTGAGGACTCACTATCATGCACAACCCTATGCTACTGTTGCTATAATTCTGAAATCAAGACAGGCTAAAAGGAACACTTTTATAAAACTGCCACTATAAATTAATTTATTTACTTCTATCAAGCCAAAATGTATTTTTAAAAGCCACAGCATCCTCTTAAAAATGTGCTTCATCAGAGCCATTAGTTCAGGGTTTCTAATATTAAACACACAAGTCCCAAGTTCAAAGAAGGGTGTGGGAACCTCTAAGGCAGGATCAACATGACACTTCACAGTCAGGAAGAAGATGCTCTTAACTCCCATCCAGGCCCAATGCATAAGCAGGATCAAAAGGGACACCACCCACCCACATGATATTCTAAGCCTGGAAACCTTCTCTTACAAGAGGTATGTAAAACAGTCCTTCAAAAGAACTGAACAAGGTCTACTCTTTTCAAATACACCTGGAGGTGGTGTTCTTGGTTCCAGTTTGATGTAATTGCTTGGTCATTAAACACTCACTGAGTGACCACGTTCATCCCTGGTGATTCAAACGTGTGGTTTGTATCTCCCAGGCACCTGCTGCTACCCCAGGACAGCTGCAGTAATGGAGACTATCCCCATTCCTACTGAGCAAGAATGGGGCAGCCTGTGCTTGAAAGACAACAGACATGAATCAATCTGTAACTGAGGGGTGTGACCAGTCCTTTGGCAGGTGGTAATCTTGGATTACAAAAAGTGGAATATTTATTGGCATCATGTTAATCTATGAAAGACCTTAAAGCTGAATTTCTCTCCATCAGTACCCTAACCACAAGGTTACTGAGCAAAAGCAAGATATTTTTGCTTCTACCTAGGTTATCTATAAACATGCTGAAGCAGCTGAACATTCTCATCCCTTCTTCAGTTCAGAAGTAGCAGAAGATACACAGCACTGCTAATGTTACTTTAGTGTCATGCCTAAATAGGGACTAAAGTGACTATCAGTAGCCAGGCTAGTCCTGAGAATAAATTCAAGTATAAAGCTTACCCAGTTAAGAGGTTTGCCTGTTGTCTTGAGTTTTGCTCTATGTCAGCAATCATAAGAATGAAGAAAGCATGAGATGGAAATATTCCAGAAGGCAAGACCTTCTAGATGGCACTCCTGTCAAGGTAGAGCGATTCTGTGTGCTATTAATCTCACCAACCACTGGAAAAGCACGTAAAATACTGTCATTCATAGTTGTGTGATTTCAAGGCTAATTAAGCCTATTCACTGTTTTGAGTCTGCTTAAATCCATTAGTGGGATTCTTCTAGCTTCTGCAGCTTGACAGCACTTTTTGCTCAAACTGTCTCAGAATGTCTCTGCTATGTGCAAATTTACACTGAATGTATGGCTACAAATTATGACAGGATTATTCTGTCATCTGAGAGTACATCCATCTGAGATGAGGTCAACGACCTTGTAGGTAAACCAAACCCTCACACCTTAAGGGGGTAAATGACACAACTGAAAACTCTGTAAAAAAAAGCATTATGACTTCGAGTTCTTGCATTTGACTGCAATTTTTATCTCTATATATATTGAAAATACAGCTAATTTTCTAAAAGTTAACTATTGATGAGGGGCTGTGAAATATTTTTTTATGAACTGCCTTATTAATGCTCAGAGCCAAATTTATTCTGTATTTGGACTGTACTGCCATAACTGATTTCTATTTCTTAACTTGTTAGGCAGTCAGGGGGAGAAGCTCATCTCCAGTGTCATCAAAGAAGATTACGTTTGAGAGCTTTGTTCAGTTAATTATCAGCACAGCTTTGCATTCATTTTCTCATAACGCAGTTTTACCTGAAGGGCTGATGTGTATTTCCCAAGAAGATAGTACCTGAATGTGGTGGCAGCATGAAGAACACCCTGCAACAGCAAGTCAGATTTCCTAGGGAGAAGCACTGACAAACCTGGGGGCTTCTGCATCATGTGCCAGTGCTGTGTTAAGAGAGCTGTTCAGCCCCTCTGCCTTGGCTCTGACTGTAAATGCCCTAACACCATTTTACAGAGTATTGTGCTCCCCTGTCATGGTGCTGTGAGGGGTAAATTGGTCAATTGCCATTGTTCCTTGTAAAGAGTTCAACTGCTGTTTATCGCAGCCTACTCCTAAATGCTCAGAGCTGCATTATGCCAGCATTACATATATTATTTATTAGCTAATAGATTGTTGTTCTGACTCCCTTGCCAGTGCCAGCAGTGATGGTACTGACTACTCTTTATAGTTATCCAGAGAAGGAATAGGGATGTATAGAAGCCAGACACCTAAGTCACAGCTGATCTATCATTATGGCTAAATATAGATTTCCTGCATTAGAAACAAGCAAACTAAAAACGCCACTGATTTTAGAGGGCAGAGCTTTTATTGTTCATACAGTCACCATAATCCACGAAGACATGCATTCAAAATAATATTCTTTGTTTTCTGATTATGCAGTTGACATCATCATACTTCCATGCTGGTGAACAAAAGTAGTTTAAGAAACTCATCCCTTAAGAAACTCCAACCCTCCAGACTTGGAAAAAGGAATGTATTGCACAGCAAACAAGTGAAAACTCAGGAAGATGCCAATGGGTGACTTGCGCTGAAATTTCTGCATCTGCTGTAGTAAACACTAGGATGGACAAAAAGCAAAACAGCCTTTGCTGTCCTTCCAGGTTTTATGAAGAATACAGGCAGGTTTAAGCTTAATAGATTTTAAATATCTTGACTGATGCATACTCTCTCTAAGGCTTTTATGGTATTTAGTGCTCTGGGACACTATACTGAGACTGACTTTGTACGGTAACCAAGATAAGAAACCTCCAAGTTCTGTTCCATAAACACTTTAGTTGTTAAGCTTCTCTGTTAACTTTTTTTAATTTAGTCATATATATGCATTTTACTTAGATTGAATTTGAGCATGACTGAGCAATATATATTTATTATAGCATGCAATATGATACCTCTAATTGCATAATAGTGAAGAAAAAATTCAAAATAATGAAATTCTTTCCATATCTTTTCCATATAACCAGAGAATTATAAATTTAAAAAAAAAAAAAAAACAGAGGAAGCTATGGGATTGCACAAAAATCTACATTTACAATAAGATTAAATCTACTCTGTAATGTCCCAAGCAATGTATTTTCACATTATCCCATAGAACTGTTGCACATTTTAAAACATCTCCACAATTTACTATTGGAAAGTTTATTTTGGTTTGAAGTTAATATTCTTGTTACAAAGAACACACGTTTGTCCCTGCTAAAATGTACATTAAAACAACATGTTGCAAAGATTTATTATAAAATCCAAGAAATCAAATACCCAGTGCCACTGCTCCAGCAATAACCACAAGAAAAAGATGCTCACTACAGATGGGAAGTCAAAAATATTTTCTCCTAGGGTGCTCATATCCTGATGAAAGTAGAAACAGCAAAACTCAACAAAGTCAACTACAGGCTGTTTTTATCATGCATCCATGTTTATAATATTCAGACACCTATTAGGTAAAAAAACCTTATTCTTAAAAATGGTAAAACTTACTATAGCAATAGTAGATAAACACGTAAAGTCCTTTCAAAGGCAACCATTGCTTAATTCCAAGAGTTGTGAGCATTGCTGGGTCAGAAGACATTATGATGAACTAATCGAAGTGACCCCTGAAAATATCCAGAAATTCATTTTTAGAATGCATGTATGTCTACTCTGATGAAGCTGAAGTGGTGTACAACTTTAAGCGCTTCCCTTTCTGGCTCCCAGCTCTGCCTGTCAGGAGCAGCAGGTCTGTACTCTGGTAGAGCAGACATCTTCGGGGGGTCTGGAGTGGAATCCCACTGCACTGGCATACTTCCAGTCACTGTCCCCTTCACCAGGTATCTCAGCTTGCGTTCCTTCTCTGAGCTGAGACCAGACAGACCCTCCCCAACATGCTGTTTATATAAGAATGACAGACTGAGTAAAACACTGCCTGAAATATACTTCAGCAGATAGCTTTAAATACAGTAGCATCATGGAATATATTTTACCTGCACATGTAGTTACATGAAGATCAAGGAAGTCACATAAGATCAAGATTTTTTTCTAAAAGTGACAGTAGCAAACTGTTTGGCAAAATCCCAAATGTTGGCAAGAAAGCTATTGCAAATCTTGACCTCTAGCCTTGCTTTGAATGGCAAGCCAGAATTTGTCACTTTCACTTAGAAAGAAAAAAGCTGAGTATGAATAAATATACATGATACGGCATTGTTAAGGCAATGGGACATTTCAAAATGCTGAAGCAAATGGAAATGTTCAGGCTGAAGCATGCTGCTCCAAACAGCACCCTTCCTCATCTCCAGCTGAAGAAGTTTTACTGTCCACATATGTCTGAATGAGAGCAACCTGCTGAGCTCCAGCAACAGCACCCAGCTGAGAAAGGAGGCAAGAGTGACTCGAATGCTGTGGTGAAAGCTGCCTGCAGAAGCATTCTTTGGGAAAACAAAAAATTATAACAAGCCAGCTTCAAGTTCCTTTAAGGCTGAACGAAGAGAGGGTTTATCAGATTTATCAGCTGAATGGAATAGACAGAGGTGTTAAGAACCAGAAACAAACTATTTTTTTCTGTACTGAACCTCATCTCGCTGGGAAAGACTTCCAGAGTTTTGCTAGCACATTTCAGCGATCAGAGAACAAACAAATCTCACAAGTGGCATGTACTCACTGACCCTGTTCCCCTGAAAGTTTCTACTAAAACTCTCTGGAGAATTGAGCCCTAGGCTTGGTGGGATGTTCAGTTTTGCAGACCTTGCCCAGCCTTTAAGGCTTGGTGCTAGCTCTGCTCTAACTTGGACAGAATTGCCAGCTGAGCAAACTCGAACTCTAGGTGTTTTTAATGCAAAACATCACCAAACAGGCTTTTCCCCCTCCCAAGCCTGACCAGTCTCACTACTATCCCTCCTCTTCTAAACCAATCCTGGCAGCTCCTCAGAGCTACAGGATGGGGTCACTGAAATCCTTCACTTGGATGTCCTTTTAATAGCAAGGTCTTGATGACTATGTATTTGCTAAGGAATGTTGTCTCCACCTGACGCTATGGACAATTCCTTTCTTACACAAACATTCAAAAAGTGACAATTTTGGCAATGATGCTAGAGTCAGTCTTATCTGCAATGAATTAAAATGTCCAAGAAACTGCATATATACTGCCTATTTGTACCTTAATCATTATGTAACTTGAATTGAATGAAGTCCAAACCCTACTATAAATATGGACAGTAATACATAGGGTATATACAAAGGTCTGCCTTCACCCAGGCAGTGAAATTCTGATGGAATAAACACACTGAATGGTTTGTAGAAACCACGTAGCCAATGAACATGCCTATTCATAAAGACATTCAGGTTTTTAAATCCAGGGGCCAGTATGCTGCCTACCTACAGAAAACATATATGACAGTATATTTTAGACTATCACAATGCTACATATATTTTCTTTTATAGAGGGGATTTTTCAGTCCCCGGGTAGGTGGGGTGATTCCAGCGACAGCTACCGAGAAGGCTGAGGTTTTGTATCCTCAGGTTTCCACAAGCGCTATTAGAGCAACGGAAACAAATGACGAGCCTTTATCGGTAGAGCTCACCCACGGCAGGAGGCAGAATACTACGAAATGTCATTCCCTCCCTCCCTTTAGCAGCTCTGAAGGAGCAAAAATACAAGCCACGGTTTCCAAAGCGCTCCAGGGCGAGGGTTGCTTTATTCTCGCTCAGACCGATCCAGGCAGCCGGGGAAGACACCCAGTGTCCGTCCCGCCCTGCCGATCATGCCCCCTCCCCAGGGGCGCTCCCCGCGCCGGGGCCGCCGCCGCGCAGCGCCCGGGGCACCCCGGGGCTCCCCGCGGGAGCGCCGCGCTCCCGGCCGGCCCGGGCGCTCCGCGGCCCCAGGCAGTTCTCGCTCCCCTGACAGTCCCATCAGGGCGGGAGCTGGGCACGACTCGGGCTCTCAAATAAATACAAATAAAAGCAAAAGGCAGCCCTC
>VYZT01063986.1:60908-80665 GCA_013400735.1 Pomatostomus ruficeps
GGGGGGGGCGGAGTTGTTTTGGTTTGGTTTTGGTTTCCTTGTATGGGATTATAGACAAATCTGACAGAGTAATATGTTAACATAATTGCTTTATTTTCTTTAGCATTCACCCCAAGAGTTCCCTACAGCCTTTTTATTCTTTGTCATGTCTGGAAGAGAGTACTGCCGTGATGTATAAATGGGACACTGAGCTCAAGTGGAACCTCCTTGAAGACAAATAGGAATGAAGTTGTTGCCAGGTAATAGTTTCAATTTGTAAATTATTTGGGAAAGAACTGGAGTTTTTCTTAAAACGATCTGAAAAACTGAGTTTTCTGCTCATGAGGACTCATGCTTTTTCCAACCATGAATGGCAGCATCTCAGCTAAAAAAAAATGCCAGCTTCCTGGACAAGCTGCAGATTAATTCAGTGGTAGAGGGGATCCCTACCTAGGACACACTTGCACAGTGAGCCCATATAAGTTTTTTCAGGCTTCAAGCCTAAGGTGTATGAGCTCAAAAACTTGGGAGTAGATGCTTTAAGTGGCTTCCACTTCACTGCTGCAAAACTGGAGGAAAGCCCTGTCCAGGTGGATGGTTCCCAGGTTTCCAGGGTCTTGCCTCAGGGAAATTTGAACATAGACCAATATGTGGGGATCAACACTACTATGGGGGACTCCAAAGAGATACAAAGTAGATTGCTTGTGGCATGACAAGCCAGGCTCCTGAGCAGGCTTGATGATCTTTGATGCAGTGGTCCTTGAAGAGAAACAAGGTTCCTGGTTCCATGGCATCTGCCAGGGAATGGAGTTGGTTTGAAGCTCAGCTCTGGGATGATAGAAGTTCACCAAGCCCAAGGAAATTTAAATAAGCATCTTGATACTAACACACAGGCTTTGCTAGAATATTTCAAGGGCTCTATGTTCATAACTAGCTTCAGAAATATTAACCAGTAAGTGACCAAGTTTTTGAAGTACTTTCTCGGGTCATGCACAGTTCCTTATTACACAGGTATGTGCAACTGCTCTGCTTCCAATTCTGCATACTGGCTCTGTGGGGTTTGATTAGTACCATGGGGTGTTATTTAAGGCAAGGAAATATAACTTTTTAAAAATTACATGTCGAGTCCTCGGGTTTCCCCTAAGTATATGAAATCTCAATTGGTAGGTGTCTTGGTTTCAAAGACAGGTATTTGCTAAAGAAGGCAGAAGCCTCTTTTAGAATAGGAAAATGTAACCCCCTTCCCTCCGAATTGGTATAATTTTGACATTAAGGGGGCTTTCAGGCAATGGTATGAGAAAAGAGGAATAACAGTCCTTTACTAATATATTTATATATGTGATGGGATAGACAAAACAACAATTGTTAACCGCAACAAATAGGAAAAGATAAACCCACGGACGGTCCCTTCCCGCTCTGTTGGCAATTCCCCTTTGGTGCAGTCACAGTCACGGCCGCAGGGGCGCTGGTGCTCCCGGTGTGCAGGGATGGTGCGGTGACTCCCCTGGGCTGCAGGGGGCGCTGTGGCGCGGGTCCGGCTGCGTGCACAATGGTGGCCGCAGCCAGCAGGAAGCGGTGAAGAGCGAGCTCCTTGTACGAGCTCCGAGGGGCAGCTGGTCCCAGTGCCCCTCTTTGGATAGCAGGAGGAGGTGTAACAGGAGCCTCAGGGTAGCAGGCTGGGAAGGCGGGAATTGGCAAGGTCCCTGAGGGGTAGGTAGTGGTGTGTCAGCAATTTGGTGGCTGAAGCTGGAAGCACTGAGGTGTCCCGGCAGACATGGCTGACCCTCGGACCCCAGCTGGGAAAGGCTGGCTCGCTGGGAGGGGGAAAAGGCTCGGGGATCCCGGGTTTCCTCCCCCAAGACAGGTAGAAAGTCGCAGCAAGAGAGCGAAACCTGGAGTGGTGGTGGAGTCTCCCCGGAGCTCCTGCCGCCTTCCTCCCCTCTGAGAAGCAACCACCAAAAACAGTGCCCTGCTCCTGCCCGTAGCCCGGGGCCAGGCACTCGCCCCCTGGTCCCTTTGTCTCTCTTAATCACTCACCCATTATCACCCCCCAGCAACAAGAATGTGGAAGAATTCCTAAGACAGAGAAACAAACAAAAAAAAAGGAAAAACTATCCCAAACCCCAACAGTAGGTTACACACCATAATCTCTTTGAAATATTTCATTAGGCATTTTTTATACCTGCTGTAGCTGTTTTTTTAATCTCCTCTAGTGTAGGATAAATGCAGTAGCATTATGTTTGAAAAAACCCACCTTGGAGGTGTAAATTTACATATTCACATTTTCCTAACTTGAACACACTTCTCATTGTTTCCATTAAAAACCCAAACTGCACAAAAAACCACAAAACCAACAAAACAAGAATCAAATAAAAATCTAACAATCTTATTCTTAATTTGCATATTATGTCCTTTGCAAATCAATGGAAGAATGCAAAAAATACTGCATAGATACAAAAATGAAACACGCTGTTTTTGAGGAATATGAACTAATGGAGTGATACAAATGTGGAAACTGATTAGGACTAGAAGCAGAGTCATGAAACTTCATATTCTTACTGTAGATTAAAAAGATTGGTTTTGAAGTGGCACTTGTTTTATGTTTTAGTGACCTTTATTTCTGACTACCTTCAACTGTACTTGAAATTTATTCCCACAAGCTCTGTTATTTCACACTCCTGAAATACTTCTTATCTTGCACAGATACACTCAGTATCCTCCATCCACTGTGTCCCAGTCCCTGCTAGTGACATATGCTGTGGGTTATTCTGAATTCTATACACTGAAAGGTCAGTGTTTCTACTAAATTAATCAAATAACAGAAACGGTGTATTGCAGCCTCAGCAGAGAGACTAATGTGGGTTCCTCTCCTCTCCTGTCACAAAATCTCCTGAAAGTTGATAAGATATTTTGAAAGGGGCTAATAGATTTAGAAGTGGTGGTAAAGAGATTGTGGGGAAAAAATGGACCTGAAAGACCAAGACATAGATTTTTTCCTCAGGAAGGCAGGCTGAGCTGTCATATGTCACGCTGAGCAGGCAGAAGTGTTCAGTGGACCCTCTTTCCCAGTGTATCTGAATACCTGGTTGTATTGCTGCAGTGACTTTGAAGCAGGGGAGAAATCCTACTAAATCTGATTTGAAAAACGTTGCATTCATTCTGCATGGATAAAAGTTACTGCTGAAGATGCAAGTAACGGGATATTGTGCCCCATACTTAGCCGATGCACAATCTTGTGTTATTTATGTGCTTATTAGTTGAATTTACTTGTAAATGACATAGACAAATATCCCAGTTTATGAATTGTTTGCCTGGTGCATAGCTCTTGCTTTAAATGTTTGTTATTCATATTTGCTATTTGCATAGTGTTCTGGAATCATGGCAAGGCATTGTGGGTCTCATGATATAATTTCACTCCCTCACTAGGTCATTCTCAAACCCACCAGAGACTTGGGATGTCAATATGACTCTTGTGCTACAACACCTTTTCTACTGTTGTGTGCACTGGTTATAAGAGTGACGATCAGGTTCGTTAAGAGTACCAAACATGCCACAATATTGCTGCCAAAGCCAGTTATGAGACAGAGAACCACTGTGTGTAAAGTTAATTGTCTATTTGGATTTGGTCTGCACTGAAGACATGAAAAAGAAAACTATGCTAGTAATTCAGTCCTTCACAATAGAAAATGCTAACAGCCCGTGTGTCCATTTGAGGCAAAAGGTGTACATGGCTGTGGAGAAGGAGGGTGGTTTTATCCACCCAGAGAATGTGATATGGAGGGACAGAAGCAAGCCATGTGGAGGATATAGCTCTTTTTCTCTGCTTTCCCATCATCCTTCTTTCCTGACTGTTGCAGCTCTCTTTTTTTATTCTTAAAGTCAGATGTTAACTTCAGCTGTGTTACATAAAGCATGGCTAATCTATGAGAACAAACTCTTGGACTTGTATCTTTAGTTTTGTGGGCAACCATGAGATTCTTACAGTAAATGGGGTTTTCTGTGTGTACTGCCAGCTGGATATGCATGATCTTCAGACTGATGTATGCCTGTGAGCCTCAAAGCAAGAAACAGTTAGGTCATGAACTTGTGCAATTAAGTTAAGGTGTTCAGAGTTAGCCCCAATGTAACTTCTCAAAGAGACAATTCTGTCACTTGATGAAGCTCTTACGTAGAGAATTTAACCACTATACAACCTGCCATCACTTAAGACATAACCATCCATTCTATAAAGTGAAGATGAACTGAATATTTTTGTCAGTTCTGAGATAGGAAAGTACTTTCGTGTCTTTCTTCTCTCATGTGACTGACTTTCTGTGAAACAAAGAATAACCCCAAGCAGACTGACAAGCAGAGCAATAAGATCTGTTTCTAATTCTTTAAGCCAAAGGTAATTTTAAAGTATACTCTTGATGAAAATGACTGGATTAGAAAAAGTCAAAATCTACAATGCTGGATTTCTGGTTATATGCCCCAGTAAGTACACAGTCCTTTTCTCCTCTAGTTTTCTGGTTATTTAGTATGACTAGGAGCAACATTTGAACCTCTTTATAAGGGGAGTGCTTCCCAGAAATTACTTAATCTTTTTCTGTTTTTACTATTGAAAATGTCTAATGCTTTTCACCACCTGAATATTTTAAGCAGGTTCACTCTGAGTATTGCAAGTCTGCATTATTCTATTTAGCTCCTTTCAGAAGAATGATCCTTTAGTGAGTGAAAGGCCCTAAGGCAGGAGCTGGTTCCAATTTTAAAAGAAAATCTTGTGGGTTTCATCAGGTAGTGGAAGAAAATACCTGTAACTATGGAAAAAGCTTCAGTGTGAGCTATTAAGTACCAGAGAATTCACCCTAAAGAAGTGCTTATAAATATCCAGAAAAGACTTCTCATGAACATTAAAATTTAGTTTTCTTGCTAATACTCAGATACAGATCTTTAGGAAATTAGGCTTCACTGGTTCAAAGAATTGCTGTTTGCTATGTTATCTCTAAGTAAAAAATGTGCTGAATGCCACTAGTGCTTTTCTTTCAGAAATGCCTCCAGTTGTCTCGAGTAGAGCAGTTGCATATCCAAGTTGTCTGATGTGCAGGGGTTTGGCATGGAGAGCTAGAAGACATCTGGCACTTGGCTGTTGCAAGGACAGTGTCCAAGATAAGGAAACTTTCACATTCCTCTAACCTTCACAGCACCTGCATTTGCCTGAGATGGGGCTGCTCTGGTTTTCTTAGCCGTACTGCACAGACTTTCCCAGTAGGAGTATACCTGGATAGTGCAGAGAGAGCACTGGGATCACTGTAGCCCAGTGCTGAGGTGCATTAGGACAGCTGGGCAGCTTTCAGTAGAGGGCCTAGCACTGGTATTCTATGTACCACACTGCTAAAATCTAAAATGTGGTTCCATACTATGTCACTAGTTCAGGATAAGTATGAGCCTCAAAGGCAAAATCTTACCAAATCATAATTGAAGTGATGGTATTTAAATTGATTTTCGGTGAGCAAGAATGTCCTCAGCGTAATGTTGCTGCTTATGCACCATGGTTACTGTAACTGAGGTTGCCACCAGTGCTGGTTAGATTGGAGCTATCAAACCATTTATCACACCTTGACTGAGCTACTAAATAAGAAACCTTTTTCCTGCCTTCCTTTTAACACAAGCTTTGCAAATTAAATCTTTTAAACATGATGAAAGCATGTCAGTTTCATGAATGGTTTCTCAGCTAAGCTGTTTTGTTTTTAGAAGGAAAGTCTATAAGTGAGAACTGTATGAGCAGGCCAAAATGTATAAATGGGGAAAAAATGAATACCTTATTAAATGGACTTAAAGTTCATCATCATGATTAATGTTTCTCTAAGCTTTTGAGAGTGCCTGAATCAAGAAGATTTTTTGAATATGCTATATTGGCAGATGTTCATTAGAAGTATCCCATTATTAAGGATGTATATATTTTTTCAAGATCTCTAATGGGTGCACAAATACATCTTTCTTCCTACAGAAAAAAAAGCCTCCTTATACTGCAGTAGTAAATACTGTTTTAGTGTTCTCAATTTTTTAAGCTTCTTGAGTCGGCCTAGACTCATTACTGGGCTTGAACCTACAGAAAAGGGTTATGCTTTTCTGCATTAGATAAGAAATTCTTCCCAAACTGCAGATTACAGATTGCTCCTAGATTACATGTATTATGACTCTTTTAAGCTTCCTTATTACATTATTAGTCTAATTAATTGTACCAGTGCATTGGTTTTAACATGATATTAAATCAGTGCAAAAATTTGTTAGTTGGGGCCTGAGCCATTCTCTGCACTCCGTCTGAGTTTCCTCATGCTGTGCTACCATCTGTGGACAGCTTCCAGGGAGAGAAGGCTGTCATGCTGGCTCTCAGGGCACTGTGACATGCATTAGACACACCGCTGAAGGACAGAGAACATGTGTGTCCCATGATGAGTCACAGCTGTCTGGAAGCTTTTGATAAGCCACATAAATGTTCATATGCCTTAGCAACTCTAACTTAGTAGAATCTGAAGGTGTGGAGGTTTCAGCTGCTAAAATTCACCCTGGCAGGCTCACACATGGTTTTACTAGAGCTGGGCAGTGCCTCACTCCCTGAGCGTAATTGGGAAATGAGCTCAGCACATCTCACTGGGCATCTACAGACACAAACACTAAAATTTTGTGAATATCAGAATAGAAGAAACTGTCCACTTGAAACATGTTTTCTGGAACGTTTTTATGATATATGAAGCAGTTGAGATATATTAGTATAAATTTATGACGTATGATATGGTTTACAATACCCAAAATATTTGGGTATCACAGGAAGAAACTGAATCAGTCCTTTGATTCTTCTCAGTGTTCAGTGAATGTCCCCTAAACTGCTATAGCTACTTTAAAATTCCTTTTGTGTTCAGGAAAGACATATCTTAGCACCACCTACATCTTGGTCCCTACTATTGTACTCGTTTAGCTGAAGAATGGATAGACAATATTGGGAAAAAAGGCTCACTCACAGAGAGTTTAATTTGCAGAATGAATCTTTCTGGTCTGAAGGCAGAATAATTTGATTCATTTCAATATTAATACTATACTGTGCCCTTACATGTACAATTTACATATAAATATAGGTGCATTCTGTGAAATGGCAGGTACTGCAAAGATGTCCAATTAATTAGTCAAACAATATGAGAGTTCAAGGTTAGTAATGAATCATTTACACCATCATCATTCATACCTACTTGAAAATTATGAGGAAATTAGCCTCTCTTTGAAACAAAAAAAAGAGGTCACAAAAGTAATCCTCCAAGATCACCAAAATTCGGATTCTTCCCACTGATTCCCAGTAAGAAGCATCTCCTCCTACCGTTCACATATATTAGCAGGAATCAGACGTTTATGTATTGATGGGGAGCGTCTTGCTTTTTTGCTTGATTTGCTGCTTTACCTAAGGAAGAACCTACTGCATATGTGCCCTTCTTGGTGGTGTTCTTGTTACATTAATCTCTTAATGCCTTGGTCGTTGTTGCAGTCCTAAAGCTCAGACTGAGCTTTAAGGTGTTAAGCATTTTATTGCAGTTTCATGGGAAAAGTTATACACATTCTCTCTCTTTCTCTCTCTCTCTCTCTCTCTCTCTCTCTCTCTCTCTCTCTCTCTCATTTTAAAATCCTGAAATCAGACTGAAGGCAGTCAAATGAATTTACAGAGGCTGGCGGGGTGTACATCTATGCTCAAGGCTCATTTTCTCCTAATTATGGGAGAAATCCCTTTGGGGTTCACTTTATAGGATTCACAATTCTGTCTCAATCTAAGACATAAGTAGATCAAAATGAAAATGTGCTTACTGTGTTACTCTTGTCACATCATGAATTGGTTGAAGCTACTGGTGCCTGCTTCCAAATCAGGTTCTGTGGATCAAAAAGCCAAATACAACACCAACAACAAAACCCAAAAACCAAACAAACCAAACAAAAAACAACCAACCAAAAAAAAGAAACCTTCCAGGAGAAAAATCCCACACCATCAACAAAAGAGCTATAGCATGGTATTTTGTGTAATTCCTACACAAAAATAAATATGGACATTTTCCCTTTTTCCTTTGAAACCAAGATGAGCTTCAAATATTTCATAGGTTATATGTTTTCCTAGTTGCTGTGAATATTTGCTCCTTTTCAGAGGAACGGGGTGACACCTAGGGAAGCTGTGTTTTCAGATTGTAAGAGGTTATTGGACTGTTATCCCTGTAATAAAACTCAGTACATCGAGTGAATGACTTGTAGTTTAGTGAAACATGGCACAACATCGATTGAAGCTACCCATTAAGTCAAAACATCAAATATACCCTTGTGACATTGTACTAGGGATCACTGTTGAAATTGCAAAACTTGCTGGTAATAACAACTGAGCTCAAGATAAACGTTGTCCTTAACTCATGCCACAGTGACATTAATGGTTCATGATATCATGCAGTGATCAAAGCCTTCTGGGAAGACATGGGTGCAAAAAGACAATTTTCTTGGTGATCCATATCCACTTTTTTATTGAAGAAAGCACACAAGATTTGAAATTGAATAGATGTTTGCTTTAAAATACCCAGAGAAATTCTGTTCTGTAGGCTCTTTTATTTGCTTTCCAGGCTTTGTGTAACCCTAACCACTGATGTCTCAATGTGAGAGCTATCAGAGTGTTTAATCAATTAAATATATCAAGAATAGCAAATAAATGCATTACTATTCATTGCCTCTCAAACTGCAAGAGTTTTTCTGAACATGTGCTAATAAAAATACACTCATAAATTCAGATTGTGATCATGGTCTTCATCTTGAAAGCCTTATTTGAATAGTTCTTTACACAAAGTTTCTTCTTATAGTAAATATTCTTGACAGGATCAATGAAAAACCAAAATTCCAGGGTCCAATTCCTTTCGTGTGGATGCCGCCAAAGTCCCAATTTCTCTGTTGCATCCCTTGAGGTATTTACGAGATTGCTGATGGTCTATGCTATCACCACTTTTCCTCCTCTGTAGTTTTTTCTTTTCAAGAAAAGTCAGATTTGAATACAGTTTAAGATCTGAGGACTTTGTATAAACACCCTGCCTTTCTCCCCATCTGGCCATCACCATCCGTCTACGGGCTGGGCTTATGTTTTGGGAGTGTTTTGGCAAGCTGGCAACAACAGATATCCAATCCATAATATACCTCTCTTAATGTTCTCTCAATCCCCTAAACCAGCAAGAAGGGATGGACTTCTCCCCACCCCAGTGTTTCACAAATAAATACAATAAATGTAATTTTGCCATGATTCCTGTGGTATTCATATTTGACCCTTCTTTTGTTTAATGTGTTTCTAATACATACTTCTGTTTGAAAGCAGAGATTGTAGAATTGTCACATGGTAATACCAGATTTAGTCCCAATGTTTTTTATATGTCAGGTTTCACTAATCGGGTATAAATTAATACTGTTTTGAGGCCTTCCTTGTAGCCTCCAGAAGCAATTTAATTCCCTCGGGGAATAGTGCTACCATTAAGTACAACTCCTCTGCTTTAGAGAACTTATAATCCTTTGGGGAAAAACATATTACAAAGGGAAGGAAATAATGTCTTCTTTGTGCAGGAAAGACACTACATTACCCCCTTACAGTTACTGAATTTAAAGTTGTTCTAAGGAGGAAGTTTTGTTTTTTCATGCAAATACTTCATGGAGAGTCCAAATTTTCTATTAATTGAAATATGTGATAGACAAAATAAAGCTTGGATTTATTGGGAGAAATAAGCTACACACAGGATTCCATTGTTTAGATATATATCTGAAACTGTTCAAAAAAGTGAACTGTCTCTTATACTTTCATAGAAGTGGTGAGCAGCAGACTTGGCTGATGGTATCGTAAGTAGCACTTTGAGAATACCTTTAATTTCTAGAAATACTCCATATCCTTGACAGTAGTCAAATAATGTCATATTTATGTTTTCAGTCTTGGCACTCTTTATCCCATTTGAATAGCTCGCTAAGAATAAATACTGCTGTTTATTTGCATCATCTGAAGAGCAGTTTGCTGAGGAAGATCTTAGAGGTCTTCAAAATACTTGATTTCCTCTTTCAAGCTGGAAATGCAAATGTTTGCAGAGAAATTTGTCTGGATGTGTACAGTGTTTCCTAGCACCTGTCTTTGGCACATCACCTCTGGTGCTTGGTAATATGGAAGTGCAAGAAGTGCAGTGCGAGATGCTGCCATCTAAATGAACCAATATCAAAAGCAATCTGTAGGGAAACACCACAGTAACACCCAGTAAATCCTGACATTCCCTCGAGTGGCTCATGAACTGGAATAACCACTCTGTTCTCCATGTGCAGCTAAAGAGATGCCATCAGTGAAACCACAGAATGGAAATGTCATCACACTGCATGTCCAGAAACATTCCTCAGTACTGGACTCTGCAGGTTACATGCAAGCCAAGGAGGGGCATTCCCAGCTTTGGAGGAATTAATCTTGAGATGTATACCTGTCTGCATTTTAACTATTTTCTTTAGTGTCTCCCTGTCTCCTCCCCATGTCCACACACACACACACACACGTTGAGGTCAGCAACAAATAGCTCCATCCTATTGGTACTTGTGCAAGCCATGAGTTTAAGGAATAGTTTATTTACATCTGCTTCTTCTTTTCATGATTGTCACTTCCACAAATAGTTTTCTTATTTTAACACATGCATGCTTTAATGTACTGAAGCATTTTGAAGACCAAATATGAAAATGAACTGTACATCCGAGTAATTTCATCACCATGAGATCCTATGGCAGTAGAAAAACATCATCAACAACTCTTTGCAGTTCATATTTTTCTGGGCTTTATCTGGTTTGTGGTGAAGTCATTGCAAGTATATCTATTGACA
The DNA here is from genome assembly GCA_013400735.1 of Pomatostomus ruficeps. Lineage (NCBI taxonomy): Eukaryota > Metazoa > Chordata > Aves > Passeriformes > Timaliidae > Pomatostomus > Pomatostomus ruficeps. The sequence goes on from VYZT01063986.1 coordinate 71,762, forward strand.
CTGAGTGAGTAAACTGACACTCCAAAATATGATCTGGGAGATGCAAATATTACTTCTGGAAGGAAAAGTTATATATTAGTTATATAAAATGCCTCCCATTGGCACTGGAAGAAGAAATGACAGAAGTGCTAGTGATTAACATATCTGGAAGATGTCTGATTCTTTATGATATACAATAAAATCCCAGGAAAAATGAAAAGAGACTGAGAACTAACATATTTGAATAGCAAACTGAAGATATAAACTATGACACATATGCAAGGTACCAGAAGTGTTTTATGAAGCATTATGCTTTCTGAGTGTGTTTTATTTAATGCCAAATCTCAAAACTTCAGGCTAAAATGCTAGGTGTTTTAGGAGGTGTGATTCTGCATTGACTGATAATTCATATAAAAATATTAATTCCCAGTCTCTTCATTAGTGATCAAACTTTAGCAACATCCTTTGGCATTACTAGGAAACAGCTCAGCTGTAGCCCTCCTAAAGCTCAGCCAAAAAACCCATTTATTGTTTCTTTCATTCAAAATCAGTAAGACTTTTGTACCAAAAATTATATATACATGAGAAGGGATGGTAAGTTTCTTTGGTTTTTTCCTTATTTCAAAGTCTTTTGGTGCAGACTCATAATTCCCAATTTCAAAATTATTAACACAAAGCCATATAGAAGTTCTAGTTCAAATGTGCTAGTCATACCTATACTTTCAGTCCTAGAAAAAAGCCTGTCTTGATGGACTCCATAAAATGTCCCCAGCCTTCCATCTTGCTGAACTACTCAAGTGAATTAACTTTCACAGTGCATTATAGGGCCTGGGCTACTCCACATTCCAACAAAAGAGGCATGTGAGATCTCATAAATATAGGGTTTTCTTGCTTTGTTTATTTTCTGGTTTTGTCCGAAAGTCATCATTTTCCTCACAAAATTGTGAAAGATGAAATTCAGAAAAAAACCTATTTTCCCTAAAATCATCGATGAAAATTTCCAGTTGAATTTAACATTCACATCATCAGGGATCACATTTTGGTAAAGAACTTGATGTGTGCTACTTACTCTGTTGGAAGTGAATAATATTTTTTGCTAATGGACATAATGCATCTGTAAAATATAAAAAATGCATTCCAATAACTTCAGGTTTTCACTTGATAAAACCAGACTTGAATTTGGCACATTATTCTTTTCAACTGAAGAGGAGAATAATGCCTCATGTTGTCATATGGCAATATATCAAATTGTTTGTAGCTATCAACACGAAAATCAGTTGCATCCACAGGGATTTTGCCCTGTGCTTATTAAACAGTAATGTCTTTGTCAACAGATGGATTTTAAACTGCTAATATCCTGACAAGTCACTAGAATGAATCTGAAGATTCCCAGCCATAACACAATCCTATTTTAACCTTGGTTATTTTTAAAAACCCAGTGTAAAAAACATGACAAGCATCGATGCTTAATGCAAATGCCTAGCAATGCGTGTTACCTGGTAACCAAATGGATGGTATGTTGGAGAGGGAAGTGGCAACAGCAAGTGAACATATGCCAAAGCATCTCCTAGCAGCTATAGAGGTGGTCACCATGGATTTTGCCACATCGAAAGAAAAGATTTTCATGACCTAGTATGAATTCATGAAAGAAGAAAGCAGGTTTTTTTTTTATACGCATTCCCATGAAGGCAGAGGACATTCATAATCTGGGACATTGGAAGCTGCTGGAAGTATTACTTTTGTCCATAAGGGTCAAAATTTCCCACAAACAGGGAAGAAAATGTCCCACATTTGTTGAATGAAACAAGGTTGGAAAAGTGAACTGCAGCATCACAGGAGAACTGGGTCAAAGTCTGTTTCCTGAATGACTAGCAAGACTCCTTCTGCTTTTTTGGCCAAAACAGAGAACTATTTCTTGGAGAATTCAGGATTTATTTTCTTCCCATGAGTTCAAAGATTTGTTTCTTTGCTTTGGCCCTTCCTCAAAAATTCATCCTGCTGGAAATTCATCACCTCAAAAACACAAGGCATTTCTTTTGGTTGGGAGAGGCAATCTGAGAGCTCTGCCACAGAGGCATTCACCAGAAATCAGAGTCTAAAGCTACAGTAAAAACTTGAGGTATGATCACAGTAGCCAAATAGATTGTTTCCTGTGAAAAGAGGAAAGCGAAACAATTTTTCTGAAGGAAAGGTTTTATCTAAACTTTTTAAAAAGGATTGCCAAAAATAGCCTAGAAATTAAGTAGGAACCAAAATGATGCAGATAGGAACTAAAATACTGAAGCATCATAAAAATATTTCTTTTAAGGAGGTATCGGTGTATGTTTTTTATTTCCCAGTGATATACAGGACAACCACAGTTTACACTGCCTTTGAAGTGTTTGGGTTTGCAGAGCAACTTTGGAATAGCTTCCAAAAAGGGCTGTTTTTCTGAAGCTATTCTTGGCTGATGCCTTATGTTCCATCACTTTAGACTAATGCTGGGAGTAGAAATGTCAAAAGACCTAGGTGAAGGAAAAAACTGTGAATGCCAGACAGTCTGCCATACCTTTACAGATGTGACACACAGTTCTGGGCTCACATAGTTCTTTTTTTAAGCCTGTACCAAGTAGCACACTCTGCCCTTTCATAGGAGCTGCAGAATCCAATCCATCCCATGTTCTGTGGTAGATTTCAAATTATCTATGTTACTGGGGAATGTGCTGCAAATAGCCAGCTTAGCATCTGATTTCATCTATGAAATTTCAGACTTCAGAAAAACGAATGAAGTCCAGCTGTTAGCAGAGAAGGCACTCAGTTCACTAGCACAATTAGTGGTAATTAGAAAAAGGCCAAAGCCTGGAAGAAAAAACAGAGCCCATTCCCCAAGGAAATGCATCTCCACAATGGATGCTTTCTGCTTCTCTCATAAGACCATGGGAGCACAGTTTGTGCTTGTTCAAACCACAGTCAGAGCAGTTTTCTTCGTTAAGATATGTATCTATCTGTTCTTCAGTTACCTCCCAGATTTGTCAGTCAGTCTCATTTATTAAATATATCCCAAATAACTGATCAAAAAGCTTTTAAGAATGTTTACATGCAAAAGTGAAGAATAAATTATTCAGTATCTGAAATCTGATTATACCTAAGTTTCTGGAAAGTACTTAACAACGTGCTTACATCCTTCCTCAAGAACGCGGTCAGCATTCACCAAAGAGGCTCAGGGCTTGTGCCATCTGGCCCTGCTGTACTGACTGAGCTACAGCCCCAACTTGGGAATGGTTTTCATACTGTTAAACTGTGATTTTCCAGATAGGCTCTGTAGGGGGAGAATGGCCGCAGGGCTGCAATTTGCAAGAAAAAATCCCCCCTACCCTTTCTGTGGTGCTGCTGTGTCACTCTGCTTCCCTTCTGGTCTCCCCATATTCTAGGAGCTCTTCTGTCTGGGCCACCCTGCCACTGATGTTCAAGGGTCCTCTCTCAAACACGTGTGTTAATGGTTTCATCACCAGATTTTCTTGTATTTAGGCCTGGCTGGCACCTCAGGCACCTAAGTGAGCAACTAAGTGCCTGTTTGTACTTGAAAATACTTAAGCGCTTGAAATCAAGTTTGTGTCTATGTCAAGCCCTATACTAAGGGAAATGCTGTCTGTTCTTTGGTTTTAGGAGGGAGGTCTCAACCATGGACCTGCCAAAAGATGAAGTCTGCTATTGGAAAAGAGTACAAAAACAAGCAGAAGGAAAAAATAGGTGTTGCTTTTCAACAAACATTTGGAAGATCTGCACCAGTATTTTGAGCTATATAGGTCTGACTAATACTGTGATGGCAGTCCTACAAATGCTTGCAATAATAAGCAAAGAGTATTTACAAAACCTTTTTTGTGTGACATCTGTGGGCAGGGATCTCGACCTGGTAACTGTACAGGGAAGATTTATGTGCATGCAACACAGCAGTTTCTAAACAGATTTCCAATGTTATTTCAGGAAACTGTTACAGCTCCACCATGGTTTATTAATTTCCTCTATAGATTGACTGATTTTAGCATGGGGGGTGTTTTTGTCGTTGCATGTTAAATGAGTGGCTTTGCTTAATAGTTTTGCTAATGAGGACACCAGATGCGGAACTTCCCCTGGTGCCCTTGGCTATAGGGATTTGTTTCTAGCAATGTGTCATCTTCAGTTCTCAGTTACATCGAAGGCATTACTCAAGTAACAAAAATAGAAAGATTATTGCTCATGTATGTATGCACTGGAGTTATTTGCATGAGATTGACAGGGAATGCCTGCCTGTCCTTACAAAGAAGCCAAAAAGGGAAAATGCCGTATGATGTTGCAAAATGGCTCATGAATTACCTCACTTTCTCATCTCAGTCTGTCTCCCACTACTACTCATGTTATAGACACAGTGAATACTCGAAAGCTTGAAATGGATCTGCCACTTACAGCCAGAGGACTCTTTTAAGCTTGCTAATCCATTGGAAAAATAGCTCATTATTTTGAGCAGTGGACACTATTAATTGAAAACAGTATCAACATTGAAATTTTATAAATGAAAACATAGATACACATACAGAAATATACATATTCTTATATATGTCAGTTTAAATTTTCTATTTACATAAACATACTCACGTATATTTTGTGATTGTGTATGTATCTTACACATCCATATATACCAAAAGGTATTCTTACAAAATAATGTGACAATGAAGAAAAATAATTTTCCTGCAATAGATCCAGTCAAGACGTATGGAGCAGCCAGTAGGACAGTTAAAATGACTATACAGAGTTAGAATAATTTACTTAATTTTAATGACTTGAATAAAAAGCAAGGGAGTAAAAAAAGCAGCAGAAATCAACATATACAATTTTATTTTTTAACACCTGCCAGCTAAATAAAATTGGGCTTGCTATTATTTTATATATGTATAGTCCTGCCTTCTGGAAGGCTGAATACCTTCTATGAGAAGTTCACCGGATGCAATTTTTAATGTCTAACTATAAAGGGAAAAGAATCTAACAAATTCCAAGCATTAGTGGAGTTGGGTGCATGCCTACTTGCATGTGTATGGGGGTGTGGGCATATGAATATACAGGAGGATGAAAAATAGGAATCAAAGAATCGGAATGATCTGGACAAAAGAAAGAACAACTTGTCTAATTTTTTTTTTAGCGGCATGTTGCTATTATCAAAATTTACTGATAGTTTTTGAAGTCAGAAACTAAAGGAGTTTGTTCATTACAGACTGAAGTGAGAGCTGAAGGCTGGCCACTCTCCCTCTGTGAGCTGAATTTCAGTTGAGGTCACGAGAAACCCTAGCCAGTAACGAGTGTTAATGCAAGGCTTGCTGGATGTTTGTGACATCTACTCCGCAGCAGTCGAAGAGAAGGCAGAAGGTGTTAGTACAAGAGTTATTTACCAACTTCTCAGGCAGTTTCTCTTGGGGTTCACTTCTGAATAGCCCCGATTCTTTCCATTTCATCTGCGATCTCAGTGTGCAACAGAAAAAATTCATGAACATCTCACTGCCAATAAAACCCCTCTCTTGTGTCCTCCTGTTGCCTTGTGGACAAATGAGACATACAGGGGCAATAGCCACCCTGGATCACTGCTTCTGTCCCCCACTAATCATAGTTCCTAGAAGGCCATTAAGAGCAAAGAAAACTAAATGTAAGGTCATATTTGGGTTTTCTCTGTAACTGTACCTTCTCAAGCAAAGCAATTTTAAAGACTTGGCATCTTAGATGCGAGACCAGAGCATATGAATGCACACAATCATTTATGGAAATTTGTTGGTTGAGTATTTCCTTTCATGCCCTCTGGCACAGGAGACTTAGGCACATATGTCAGTTTATTTTTCCCTCTCTACAGCCCATACTTGTAAATAACAACTTAAACAGTACAGAAGGCAAAGACTTGGCAAGCTTAAAAAATATAGTAGATGGTTACACTGGCAGCAAGAATAGCCAGTTATAAAAACAAACACTAAGAAAAATAAAGTGGTTTAGATGCATAAACCCCTCAGGTTGTATAGCTCAGTCTTAACAGTATTTATCAACTGATCTGATAGATTGAGTTAGAATAAATTCTGACTGCGGTATGCCCATGAGCAGATTCCATCATCCTCCACTGCCTATCTCTCACTCCTAATGATATATTTACTTACCTTAATGGCTTGGATACAGAGATGATTTCAAATGTAGATTTGCATGGGGGACGAGAGTAACACATATCAAAACAATTGAGATATAAACATGTAAAACTGGTACTGGCAAGCACAGGAACAGACTGCTGCATATATTTTTCCAAAATAAATCTGATTTTCTCTTCTCTTACTTTGGTAACTTAGCCAGAAATGCTTTGGTAATGTGGTAAGACATGAGATTTGTAATTTAGAATAGATCAAAGGTAACAGGACCTTGTTACTCTCCCTTTGACACTGACCAGGATAACCCACTCTAAATGACTGTGAGACAGCATATGGATAGCATGAATATTTTCCTGATCTGTTGTTAGCAATATGGAGTTTTGATCTTTCAGCTGGGACAAACTAAAGCCATTGTGTCTACCTTGATTCATTATGCATACCTAATTCTGCTGTTTCAGACTTGTTTTTGATTTGTGTGCCACTTGGGTCACCAGGCCTGACCCTTTAGGTTAACCCAATGTGTTAAAGTACCTTGGAACTTCAAACTGGGACAGTGGAGCACAGCCTCACACACTGAGAAACCCTCTCATATTCTCACCCTCTTAAAATCCATTTCCTTTCAATTTCCATGGCTGCCTGTGCTGGTGTTTGTTCTTATATAAGCATTATGACTGATTAGCATTAGCACCTAATTATGAAAAGAGCAATTTAGCGAAGTGAGGGTTTTTACAGACAAGAGGACTCTTCCGAAGTCTTTCTAAAGGACTTCAGCATATATTGTTTGACAGTCATTCCTGAGTGTGGGTTAATGATTTTTCTGGCTCAAATGTATTTATATACCTAGACTCTCACATTTGGAAACAATGATCAGAGGAAACTATGAGAGAGTTAATTATGTACTGTCTGTCATTCATGACATATTAAGTGCTTCGACACTACGGTTTTCAGATTAGATCCAACATCACCTCCTGTGGCAATTACCATTAATGTTTATTGCTGGGATGGGAGAGATTATATTATCAAAGAGCATGATATGGTTAGGTGTATTATGGGGAAGGTTTAAAGTAACACGTGCATCTTACTAATTTGTTGTTAAGGACCTTTTAAAATTATTTCTTTTTAATCAGTTCTGTGGGTTTTTTCCCTGNCTGTTAAAATTATTTCTTTTTAATCAGTTCTGTGGGTTTTTTCCACGTACATCTTACTAATTTTTTGTTAAGGGCCTTTTAAAATTATTTCTTTTTAATCAGTTCTGTGGGTTTTTTCCCTGACTGAGCTGGTAGATCAATGCTAATTGTAATCATCAAATTTCATGAAGTTTTATGTCTAACATTTATGAATAAACACTTTCATATATTCAGTGTTATTTCAATATGAATATCTGATTTCTATATGAAAAAATCAGTTTATTTCCATGTGATGTGACAGAAATAATTTTTAGCAAATACATTTCCTAAATAATCTTTCCTTATTTTTCTTTTACTTTTGGATAAATACTACTGGAAATTTTAGAAATGTTACAAAATACCCAGTAGCTGAAATTTTTACACACATTTCACTTCTGGTAGTAATTTTATTTTTATAAAAATGTCATGTATTTGTCTGACTTCCCTTAACTCTCTAGAAATGTAAAGGAAAGTATATTTTCTTTTTAATTCGAATGCAATTTCATCATGTATGTATAAAGATACGAATTATGCAGAATTTTTCAAATCAGGCTAAGCTCAAAAACCCATGGTTAACTCAGCAGTTCTGGCAACAGTTTTGTTATTGTTAGTGGTGGTGTTGTATTTTGCAAAAAAATTCAAAGGCTATTGTCCTAGGATAGCCTGGTTGGAAAAATATGACTTCGAAGTTACCTACTATTAGAATCCTGAACAAATCCTTGTACAAGAGCAATTGCCTTATGTTCAAATTCAATACTATAAAATTCAATGCTATAAATGTCAGATACAATAAATAATATAAATTCAGTGCTATAAAATGATAGGAGCAATCTCACAGCCACTCACTGAGGAATCATTTTGCTTCGGCAGCCCTGAAAAGTTAGAACTAGACACTGAACCTAAACCTATTCTGGTTTTGCTGCAAAGCTGCTTTTTAGCCTGGGTGAGCATTCATTATGTGCTGCAAAATTAAACCAGAATTTCCCCTACAGTAAAATCAAAACATTGTTTTCAACAATTTGTTTTCTACTATTCAAAAAGCAAAGTCTGCAAATAGGAGACAACTGGCTAGCAGCACCAGCTGAGCCCTTAGTATAATCACTGGGGTTCCAGAGCTCCTGTGCATCTCCATGACCCTTGGTGTAGCCAGGGGGCAGATGGGATCTCTACACACTGGGGAGGAGGTTTTACACCGCTGAGTGATTATGCAGCTTGTGGTCAGCTTGAATTAGTCAGGCAGTTGGACAAGATGATCAGTGTAGGTCCCTTCCCACAGAAACAGTCCATTCCATTCCATTCCATTCCAGTCACTGAGAGGCTTTAGGGAATGCTTTTGGTTTAATGGTGAGACATGGGTAAGAATCCAAACTAGCCAGTTTACAGAGATTTGGGCTTTAGTTTTGATGGGTATTCCATAACCCCCTTGTAGTTTTAGCCCTCCTGAGCGGATTCCACTTGATTCTACCTGGCTCCAGAAATACTACAGAAAAATTAATATTTAGAAACAGCAGCAGCAGTGACAGATACTCAGATTCTAGTTCTCTAGCACGGAGTCGAGCTTCACTGAAATTCATGAGAATGGGATTTAAACCAGGCTGTGATCCCTACAGCTGCTCTCTTGGGTTACCTTT
>VYZT01063987.1:4551-106936 GCA_013400735.1 Pomatostomus ruficeps
GAAAGAAAAGGAAAAAAAGAAATCAAAAAAAGAAGTTAGTTTTGCTGACTCCAAGCTTTGGTGCAGCAATGACTTAGCTAAGTAAGAGGTAAAAGGACATGGTTTTGCAGGCAGGAGAAAGAAATAGGACAGGCTACTGACCCAGGAAGTCTGTAAAGCTGTGGGAGGAAGGATGAGCTGGGAAGCAGTGAAGGAAGGGGGCAGGAAGGCTGCCTGGCCACAGGCAGGGAGGAGGGTGAGGAAGCTTAGCACGAGGTACTGCTGTTTCAGGTCAGCCCTCTTGGTGTGTAAGAGTAGAGCACATGCAGCATATAGGGACAGGAAACATCATCACTTCTACCCCTCATAACCTGTTCAACGTCTGTAGGAGGTCATGAGATGAGCTGGTCGCTTTTCTCCATCACTCTACTACTACCAAGATGATGCAGACCTTGCCAGCGAGTACAGGGGAAATTACCTGGTAACAAACGGGCTACAATTGCCTGAGACTGAAGCAGCACAAAAATGAAGCTGAAGGGGAAAGAAAAACATGGAACAAGCTTGGTGAAAACACATTTCCTTCTCTGCCTATAAAACTGGAACAATTTGGGTTTCCTCTCAGGTGTTAAGCTCTTTCAGTGCAGCACTAATACTGTTTCAATCACTGCTTTGTGGAAAGACCTCATCCCAACTTGCTGAGTGCTGAGACTTCAGACATTCGAACCTTTTTTCATGGGCTGCAGCAACAGCCAGGAAGATACTGACGTTTAGGCAAGTCCAGGCACACCTCCTCTGGGCAATCCAGTCTGGCACCAGCATGTCAGCTCAGCCCTCCTGCTTCTAACAGAGTTTCAAATCAAAACTCACCAGTCTCTTGCCTTTCTTGTCAGTGAACACTGTGGCCTCACTGACACCTGCCAGAGCCTGCAGAGTATGGATTGCAGCACCCAGGCTGAAAGAGCAGCCTGGTGCCTGTGATACAGCAACACACTCAAGCCCATGGCCAAAGCAGGGCAGGGAGATCAGAGTGAGAGGCTTTGGTTCAACATTCAAACTTCAGCCCATCAAGCCTTTCATGGCTTCCCAGCTCATGGCTCTGGCTCACCCCACTGCAGCAGCCACACAGCACCTCTCACTCAGAAGCTGAGGACACTGAGGTTTTAGGAGAAAGGCAGAGTGAATGAGGAAGAACGGAGAGATCATGAGACCCCTGGAAACTGCTGCACTCTGGAAAGGGTGTTTTGCAGGTCTAGGATTTTGGCACTGATTTCACAAGGTAAGGTTTGGGTGTTTCTCTAGTGATATAACCGTACAGCAGCTCACCCACTTCATGGGGTTGTGGGAGGTGTAGCAGAAGAACACATCAATGACCTTGTTCGACCTCTTTGTACCTTTCCACAGTCCCTCTATCTGTGATGCAATGACATAACATCCTTTAAAACAAACTGCTTGCAAGATACAAGATAACCTGATTCAATGCTTGCTCTTTGCTTTTTCTGCCTTTAACTCAAAGCCATCTGCATGGTTCTTGGGAGTCCCGAGAGATCTCTCTCCTGTGCTGCAGAGATGTCAATGTGATTACAAAGAGACTTGCAAGGTGAAGAGTTGAGAGAAAATGAATTGTCCTTATATGGCACCTTGGGACAGAATGATGCTGACAGCTGTGCACCTTGAACTATTCTCCTGGCAGTGGTGCAATGATATGATAAATTTAGTTTAAAGATGACTGGGAATTCTGAAGCTAAGCATTCTTTATCTGAATACAGCAATTCATCAGTACAGAAGCTATATATGTGAAACATCTGTGAATAGCAAAGAAAATATTTTATATTTTTTAATGATCTAAATGTTAAATTTTGACATTTTAAAGGAAAAAAATCCATTCTCATGTTTTAAAAAACATTTTATTTCAAAATGTTACTTCTAGTGATAGCTATGCATACTGCTTGTTAAATGGTCTACAAAATTTTGACATATTCTGAAATTACTGAAGAAAATACAAAAAATAGAAAGGGTTTAGAAAGTGTCTTTGAGTAGTCTTTGCAAAGTTTCAGTTCATGAAGTTTTTTGAGATCAGGATTGTTCTTCCCACAGTGAAAGGAACTGTGAATGAAAAGCTCAGACATCCATATGTGAAGAAACTATTTCCCACTATCTTTGAGAATGTCTGGGAAACATAAGGAAACCACTGACAATTAGTGGCCACGTAAAATAGCTTGCTCTTCCGCTTTATAATCATAAAATGCATTCATCTGGCAGCACTGGTTTTGAAGGAACTGGCTTAATGGATCCACGTGTGGCAGATGTTACATTTTCTACAGTAACTGTAAATTCATTCTGGGAATTGGCAGCACCTTCCCAGACAATGTATGTGAGCATGCAATCCATTTTCATAGAGAGATCCCTGTTAAAGGGAAGGAACACAACTGCAAAAATAATCAAAGAAATGAACCAGCAACCCTCCTCCCCACTACAACAGGCAGTGACACACCTGCCTTCCACTGTCTACGCTTCCCACTCAGTATTCTTCAGTTTCTGGGTTCAAAAGCTGTAGTTTATTAGCTGGTTGCAAACAAATAAATTATTCTCTAATTTTGTTTTTCAAGAAACTCAAACACTGGGTCGACTAACATGTCTTTTCAACAAAAACTTAATGCTTCTAGTTTCTCTTGGCTTAAATTGGCAGTGTGTTGTGGTATAGCAGTAATCTCAGTATCTTTTGCACTGTCATTTCAGGGTTTCATACCAAATGTTCATGACCAACTAAAAGGCTGCAGCAATATGGACAGTTTCTGGACACCTGCACTTCCCTATCCTTTCTTCATGTCTTACATTCCAGATAAATATTTGCTTGCTCTGTGGAGTCTCTCCCTTTTCAGATTGTCCTTCATACCCATGTGAAATGGATTGTACATCTTTAATTTCTTCTTGCTTTTGTAAGTTCCATCACAGCAGTGAGATTTGACTGCAAATGTGCATCTTTTCTGGCTGCCTGCTTTAGTTTTTACTGCATTATCCAGGTGATATCCTGGAAGGATTCCTACTGAGTGCTTGACAAGGTGTTGTTTCGTTTCACGTGCTGGGCTCTGGCCAGTGGGCCCAGTGGGGCTCAGAGTTGTACTGACTCAGAGTCTGCAGTTTGTGTTTGCCTACTGTGGGAAAAATTGGGGTGGATTGAACCTAAGGGCTTCAGGACTAATTGTTCTGTAAAATGATGATAAAAGCATGCATTAAGCTTCTTGGATTAAAATTTACTTAAAATTTGTTTCTTTGTATTTTTTCTACTCTTTTGAGGACAACAGGTAATGTTCATAACAGTTGCTGACAAGTGTTCCCTTCCTTTTCTCCAATATTCTGCTTAACGTTCCTCAAAAGTGAAGGATTGTCTCTCATGGCCTTGTGAAGGTGATGTCCCTCAGGCTTAATGTTGTACTTCAGATGCTAATTATGACGAAATCTCACCATCCTGTGACTGCATTATAGGGGCATTGTGACCCACAAACTTTCAGATTCACATGCTGTGTGTCTCCTCTACCTCACAAGCCACACAAAGCCATATGTCATAGGATTTTTTATGGAATATGTGCAAATAAATGGGATGGGACTTCAGAGATAAAAGAGCAGAAAACGACTGAAAGGAAGATATCTGAAGAGATTAAGGTGGAAGATGACAAGAAGAAAACTGAAGTGGCTATACCACACTGAAACTAAGAGAAGCCTTGTCAGACCCAAGTCCAGTGTAAATAATCTCTTGCCATAACAGTCCAAACCACCACTTTTGCTTTTCTGCTTGAAACCTGAAAGTGTGAAATACTTTGAGAGCTGCAGCTTAGGGTCACTTGTACATGGGAATTTGATGGTGTGGCAGAGCCTAACTATCAAAATTGAGAATAATTTGTTAATTGTGTATCACTCATTTTTTATGTGTTTCAGACACAAATTCACAAAGGACCTTGACTGTAAGAAAGCAGGTTCTGAATTTTTCCAAATAATTATTTTTCATGGCCTACTATGGAAGAATATTAACCATCAGATATAAATCTAAGCTGAAGATAGAAACAGTGCAAGCTAGAGGTGCTTCCAGAAACAGAGATTTCAGATTGTGCCTAAATGAATCATGAAGTGTGGGGTGCAGAGATTACCAGAAAATTCACTGCTACTTCTTTCTACATTGATCAAATGAGGAAGGAAAAGTGCTGATTTCTGGAAAAAAGAAAGGGGTTGCAGAGTTTACTCTGCCTGAGGAATAAGATGCTGGATCAAGAGAGAAAGAGGATGTAGATACAGTCCGTGTGTGTGAGAGTGTTTTTGCCTGAATGAGCTGGAGGAAGCAGGGGCAGGCTGAGGGACTGACTCAGTTCTGCTAGGCTAGTGGAGGGTGTCCTTGTCTGATACTGTCTGACTACAACTAACAAAGCCTTTTGCTTTGATCTTGTGACAGTGGAAATCCATCTAATGCCACTGTTTTGAAAGCTTGTGGGTTCCTTTCATTATTTCATTACCTATGCTGAGTAAAAGAAATAATGTGCTTTGTTTTAAATTAATGGCTCTTCATTCATTACTACAGCAACTCCGAGTGTTTTCCTCTATTGGCTCCCTGTAAAGTCAGCCCCTGACTATTCATGTTTTGTGGGTTTCACTCAACTTCTGAGACTTAGAGCTAGAAGGAATGTCCTCCTGTACCCACACTGTAAATAACTTTCATGGTGGTGGCCAGTCTGAAGCGAGTGGCTGGTCTCGGGAAAGAGATCTCAGTAAGAGCCGTGCCCTTAAACCAGCCCCTGAATCACCTCGATACCCAGCTCAGCAGCCAAGTCCCAGCCCCCAGGAGCACAAGGCATGGAGAGAAGGGCCTGATCTCCCTGGGACACTATAAGAAACAGCACTGGAGACAGAGGGGAAATAAATCTCTTATGGTTTTACTCCCACCTTACCTATACTACCCCATACTATTTTTGCCATTAACCTTTCTTACATCCTCCAACTCTTTCATCAAATATTTGAGCTACTCCTCTTTCCCCTGTCTTACATTATTTTTTGAACTCATTGGAGCAGGGGGGGAGTTTTGTTCCCTGTTTTTTCCTTTGCTCTTCATTTGGGCTTGACATAACTGTCATATAAATATTTTTAAAAATAAATGGAATGTCATTGATTCAGTGTCTTTAATGAATGGCTAATCATTAGAAATAAATTCTAATTTGAGGAAAATCTCTAACTGACAGCATTATGTTTCCCACAGTATTAATATATTGTAAGTTGTTTGCTGTATCATGACATCAGTTGAACTAATGTTCAACTAATGTGCAGAAAGTTGTGCTGCCAAAAAACAGGTTTCTGACTCCTGGGAAATTGACTTGAAAAAATAAAAAAGGTTTGGTTGAAACTGGAACTAAGCTCCCTTTTCTAGTCTTCTTTCCTTCTCTGCCTCTGTCCTATTCTCTCACAGCTTTCCTGAGCCAGAGCTCTCTGGACCCTAACTCCAGAGAAAGCCTTGTGGTCCCCCTGGATCTCTGATTCTTTCTGAAGAGGCAGGAGATGAGGTCTGAAGACCCAGACACAGATTTTCAAGGGCACAAGAGAGAGTGCTGGATTTCTGGTGTCTCAAATCTTCATGGATGGATCTAGGTGTGGGACCTCTGCCCCCATCATCATGTTGTGACTTAGTGGCCTGAAGACATTTGCCAAATGGAGAGAGATACCCTCATTTTCCCATCATGTCCTTGTGTCTTGCACCCTGAGTGGTGTGGGATGGTGAGATTGACCTGGAGCTGCACAGGACTGTGCTCCTGGATGCAGGATCAGAGAAGTATGAGGTTGTCCAAGGAGCTGAACTGAGTTGTGGCAACTTTGGAGGCCACCAGGTGCCTATACAACCCTGGTCAAGCCTGGCTGCTTGGAATTGTGTCCATGAGAAGTTTTCTTACTGACAGCTGATAGTGCTTCTAGGGAAAATCTAAATGTCACCAATGTTTCTGGGGCTCCCAAATTACTTTTGCTAAGGATCACTGAAACAGCAAGTAACTCTACAATCAGAATACAAGATATAGCAAATGCTGTGGATTTGGATAATGGGGAGAAAAAGGAATATTATACTGCTTCCTCCTTCCCAGACTAACTTCCAGTCTCTGTCCTGAATAAAGAAGTGAAATAATCCATTGATAGAAAAAAAACAATTCTGTCCTTTCAGAAAAGGAGAGCAACTCTTCTACACCATCAGGAAAAGTCTGACACATACAATAGTAAAGCTGTACAGGTCTGCTGCTCAGTAGGAATAAAGAAAGTGAGGTTGGTACAGCTGGAGAAAACCTTTTCCTACACCCACTTGCTGGTCAAGTTTAAATGAGCAGTCAGGATTGCAGACATGTGATTGTTCTGCAAGTGCAAAAGCTGCTGAAATGCAATTTCTGGCTCTTGCCAGCTTTCTTTCATTTCCTTTTTGCCTTCAGTTTTATCCCCTTCATGTTAATTCCCTACCTAGTATTTGCACTTCACGTTTTCCTGTTTACTGGGAGCACCAAAGGCCACAGCAGAAGTAGTGGGTATGGAGAGATTCAGATATGCACACAAAGTTTTCTTAAGTGTATTATAGAGACATGCGTTTTCTCATTTTCCAAATGCTTATGGAGATATTTACATTTTACATTTTTCTTTTCCTACATGATCAGAAAGGTCTTTCTGTACTTGTGTGCAGGAGCCTGGAGGCTGAGGAGAACCCCTGGACAGAGCACCAGGATGCTTCACAGAACACACAGCCGGAGCATCTCTGGGGGTTGGAGAAAAAAGCATCTGAATTTGGGATGAAAATAAAAGTGTCATGAAGTGTTACGGCTGAGAAGGCAGGCTCGGCCAGGTTTTTAAAAACTTCCCATATCTTCCCTGCCTTTTGACAGCTTCTCAGATAACTCACATGGTAAGGCAGACATATTGCTGCACCAAGCACCAGGTGGAAAAAATCAAAGTAACAGCCTGTTGCAAGGCTTTTGTTAGCATGGCAAGTTTCATATTGACACCTGGCGTGCAGACACCCCAGCCTCCACACGCACGCACCCCAGCCCAGCTTTTAGAGAGCTGTTCGGCTCTTGGCCATTGCCTCTGTGCTCCAGAAATCGCTCCTGTCTGTGATCATTTCATGTCACCCTACAGTGAAAACACGAGGAGTACAAGAGGGTTTTTAAATGCCCAGGTGGCTGGCTAATTTTTCTGTCTAAAATACATAGCGGGAAGCAGCGCATTAAAGGTTTGCTCCCGAAGGTCTGACTTGGGCTGATCAGCAATTATCCCAATGCAGAGCAGGAACCAGAAGCAGGATGTGTGGGAGCGGCCACTCACCAGGGTGTGCTTGTGGCTCATGCCACGCATCCTTCCAAGGCCCTGGGAGTGAGGGGAATGCCCTGAAAGCAGGACCAAGGCTGGAGTCCTGCCTGGTTCAAAGAGCAGCTGATGATGCAACTTCATTCTGCACATTAACATGGTGTTTTCCTCCTGAACAGTTGTACTTGTCAGAGGAGCAAACTTGGGCTCCATCATTGCAAAAATAAGACTTTGATGCATTGCATCTTTTTGCCAGATATTTAACAGTAATCCAAACAAATTACTTGGTTCAGAGGTTCACAGAACATGAGTCAAAACTCATATTATAAAAGAAAAAAAATATCTTAGGATTTAATTTCTGCCATAATTCCTGAGCTGCCAAGCTAGGGTGTCTCATTTTTAGGTATTTTAAAACCTGATTTGGTTAAAAAAGCTTCAGCCATTGTCCTAAACAGCTGACAGGTTCCCACCAGCCCTCCCCGTGCCAGCTGGCTCATGTATTCACAGAGTATCTTGGCAAATGGGCAAATACAACACACATTTTAAGCAGCTGGATTAACCTAGAGATTCTTACCAGAACCTTTTCATCTGCTTTTCAGAGGCAGACCACTGCCATTTAATTGTATTTTAATTGAATGAAAAAACAAGTCAATACCTAATTAATTGGGGTTACAGAAGAATGGCAATCCAGAGTCCTGGATCCTGGAACACAGCATTAAAAGGACAGCCTTGCTAATTTTAGCTACGTTTGGAATTTGTTTGTGATTTTTTTTCCCCTTCCCTTCCCTTCCCTTCCCTTCCCTTCCCTCCCCTTTCCTCATGGGGAGCAGAAAAAAAAGACATCAGTTTTATGCTTGGATAAGTTCTGTTCTAAAAGAAAACTTGCTGGTTTACCTGCTGCAGAGATGCCTGTTGAAGGGTGCTGGTGTTCTTGCATTTTTCTATTATTTAGAGAGCTGTTTGCTTTTATTTTTTTCTCTCAGAGTATAATCAAAACAGCAGTAGTCTTACTTAAAATTTCACAGTCCACATCATGATAGTGTTTGTGGTGTTTTAAATGAGGACCAAATGTTCTTCCCAAATCTATTAACAGTGGTATCCAGATGTTGGAACCAATTTGGAGGACAGCTCTACTCATGTGTCCTAACAGTTAAGTATAGAATACTTATTAGAGACAACACCACCCATCCAAAACTTTGCTGTCACCAAAAAGGAGCACACATAGGCAAACAGCCTCAACCTCTTTGTGAGATCTGAGTGTCACACTTCCCATCCATATCACTTCCTTCCCCAGAGCAAGAGCCAAATATGCCACATCCTATAAAACTCTAAAGACATGGAAGTGTAATGAATTTATGAAAAGACTTTATTTGCCATGTTGTGTTTATATAGACCAGATGAATGATGTAATAATTCATTATATTGCATCAGAACAGATCATCCTGTTTTGTTGTGATTTGCATCCAAACTCACAGCTGAAGGTAGTCTTGATTATCATTGGCAGCTGTGTCATACTGTTGATATGATTCAAATATCATGAGGTAAATAATGAATTCTTTAATCTTTTAACATTTTTGCTGTCTCAACTATGTGAAATAAACAAAGCCAAATAGGCAAATTATGTCTCCTAAAATGGATAAGAAAGCAAACTCACGCAGATTAAGCACTTTTTCCGCCAATTACTTTATATTTGTTCCTGTATCACTCAAAATATGTGTATATATATTATTAATGTAATGGTGAATTGTGCTCTGGCTAACTCACAGTCTTCACATTTTTCCAGTGAGCTTGCATCCAAACTGAAACATCTTTAGATATGGCAAATTTTTGTGGCTGAAAATATCTTCCACCACATGTTTTTTGAGATAAAGTGTTTCATTTACCCACTACCAGACTTGGAAAATAAGACTTAGGAAAATGAATCAATAAGGAGGAACCTGATCAGAGGAAAAGGGATCTAAAGCCTAATTCATTTTCGGACAAAAACTCCTAAAAGAGAAAGTTTTGCATAGGTTTACAAACAGAGTTATGCCATGTGTTGTTGTGTCTTTACTCCCAGTGCCATAAATGGGAGGATTCCCATATGGGTAGACATTGGGGTAGGAACCAAGATGTTGGATGAAATTCTCTGGAATATCTTTGGAATTCTGACTAAATGCTATGATGTTTGGGTTGATGCTTGATGCTGCTTCAGTTCCATGATGTAAAACTGTACCTTTACTTTCCTTGCAAAGGAAATGATTTCTGATCATCAGAAGTGACAGGAACCAGAAAGAAGGCTGAAATTACCTTTTCCTGGTGATCACAGCATGCATCTCAGAAGGAGGAACAAGACAAGGATTTTTGAAGGTTGTGCTACAAAGTTTAGAGGTGGGGATTTGTGCATTTGAGCACATATGAAGGAGGAGAAAGGGAGACAAGCAGGATGTCCTGGGAAGGGGAGCAGACATGACATGGCTCACAAGGGAGAGGGGTAGCTTGGCAGGGGAAAGAGTTTTTGATTAATCTCATGTAGCTGGTGTTAGAGACGGTTGTGAGATTAGCTGGCAGCTCTCCCAAACCTGATGGAAGAGCCTTCAGCTCATCTCTTGAGGCAAAGCCCTTTGCCTGGTTCACTATGACACACACTCAAAGCACAGGCTAACTCATAAGAAAGAATTTGTCCTGTTTTACTTGCAGTAATGCAGCCTTCTGTGAAAATGATGTGAAGAAAATATCAATCACATAAACAGATTTTGAATGCTTCAAAGTGGTATCAAGCCAAGAACTTTGACACTAACAGAGAGCCTTGCTTTGCTCTTTCCTACATGCACAGTTGTAGCACTGGTAGAAGACTTCAGAGCATGCTGATATTTGTAGAATGTCAGCTCTTCAGTGAAAGGCACAATGTGTTTATTTGTTTAAATGACAGAGTAGTTTCAACGTTGGTGATGGGACATGAAGCACTTGGAAAAACTCAGAACAGGAATACTTTGATGTTGCTGAGTCTTAAAAAAGCTTTGCCTGCACACCTCAGCTGTAGCATGAGGGAGACCAGACCACCCTCTAGTGGGATGTGACTGCATTTCAGCATGAGATGTGTTACTGCTTTAGCTATGAAACCATATTTCTCTTTCCTTTTGCCTTGGAGATTTTTTTCAGATGAAAGATAAGATCAGATATTTATCTGTGCAAGCAGTGTGGGAGGGCTCCTATCCTAAAGGCTCTGCAAACTTCCCCTGCTCAAAGGGTTTCTGAGTCAGACAGTGAGACTTGGTGTCCTGATACTGAAAAAAAGGGAGCTGCCTCTCATATGTCTTTGGTTCTGAAACATTAAAATAAATGTATCTGTTTCTTCTGTTCTTTTCATCACAACATCGGGTCTAATTGACACATGCAACATAACAGTAAGGAATTGATAGACTATGGGGGGAAGGAATGCGCTACAGAAGGGAAAATCTGTAAGAGGCTGGGAGCTGAGCAGCTGAAGAACTAGGAAAAGGTTTTCTTAATTCAAGTTGGCCACATTTTAAAAAAATTGCAAAACAATATTTCAGCAACGGAGTGTAGAAGAAAAAATACCATGAATTATTTATTTCACAATTATTATTTCATATAGTCAGAGCTTCCTCATTTAAGAAAAATGCATGGTAAAGCTCCAGTTGACACACCTTGGAAAATTCCTCTGCCTGGACACGAGAGCAGCCATCGGTCCCAGCACCGGGCACACCTACAGCACCAACTCATGCAGCGGCAGAGGAGGCACATAGCATGACAGAGGTGAACAGGAGGTGCCATGTCCTCCCCAGAGGCACACATGGAAGCTGCCATGTGGCATTTGAAGGCCATGTTTCAGCCACAGATGTCTGGCAAGGCCGAGCTTTGACACACAGGGTCCAGGAGCAGGGGGAAGTGGTGGGGTGCAATGGCAGCTTTGCTCCAGGAGGAAAGTGAAGCTCTGCCGTGGAGGGATGCTTACCATAGTTTACACTTCAGTCAGCCAGGACTGCTGCTCCCCTTCCAGTAAATCTTCTCCTAGGCCCTAAGCTTTCAGGAAGGGAGACTATGTTTTCATTTGCATATGGAAAATATCAGGTTTGTTTTCAACACTGTTGCGGCCTGAAGAAATTGAAGTATTATGTATAATAGTAAACATATGTTGTCCCTGCCTCATGCCCATGGTGTTCCCTGGTTGAGGAACAGCCTCCTGAAAATTGATGTCCCTGACCACTGCCCTACTTTTACTCTAGTATTTCAAGCCCTGATTCAACCAAGGTATCTGAAAAACATCAGCTAACAAATATGACTAAGTGATGAGTGGGTCAGGCAGTGTCTAGGAAATAAAAGAAAAAAATAATGGTTCTGTGTTTCTCTTACCTTTGGTCTATTGTCTGACTTTTGACTTATCAGTTCTACTGCTGTAGCCCTAAGAAGTTGTAGACTAAAATGCTCACAACTAGAGTTGATCTGTGCTAGCTGCTCTCCACATGTTCATGCATGCACACACACAAAAACACTCTGGGCACAGAGGAGACTGAGCTCTGCATCAGGCAACCAATCAAGGAGTTTGATATTATTAGCTCCTGTGATGTGGTCTTTTCTAGCCTCAGTCTGGACAGTCTATTATCAACCTTCCCCCCCAAAAAGTTATAGTACTGTTTTAAATCTTACAGAAAGGGATTTGTCATGATACAAAATAAGCTCTTTTGTTAAGCTTACTGCCTTGTATTTCTTATAGAAATGAAAATATTTGTATATAAATCTTACAATGTGGTGGCAAATACTTGAGAAATTACAAATATCTTCACTGGTATTATCTGTACTATAACAACTCAGCATTGAGTCATGGAGATCCAATTTCTGTTTTGTTTTATGGTTAGGAAGGCTTAGGGTTTGAGTTGTTTTTCAAAATTTTTTACACTTGCAGTCCAAAAATTTCCAGTGGATATAGACAAGCTTGAAAAGCAAAAGATGCTTTTCCTTGGTTGCCTTTCACGGATACCTTAAAAGTAGCTCATGGACTTGTGAAGTCTGCAGACCACAAACCAAAGATGGCTGTGCTACTGGGTGATATAATTTTTGTTGACTGAGCTCAAGTGATTAAAGTTTCAGATAAGTTTGGTTAGTCCTTCAGCCTTCCAGAGAACATGAAAAGTGAGTTTTAACACACAGTTCCTTCAGTCAGTTTTACAGAGGTTGACTGTGTGGCCCTAAGTCTTGTGAATGGGGCAGACTGCAGAAGCTAAGCCAGAGCCTCCCAGTGCGACCACTGGACAGCCCTCTCCACACATGCTGGTGGAAAGCAGCCCCAAGGCTGTTCCATTTCTTGCCAGTCACAAATAGCCACAAGGACAGAGACACAAAGAGGACTGGAGTACCAGAGCCAACACCTTCCCCACAGTTACAGTGGTGAAGTGTAAGGGTACTGATTTCTGTCTCCAAAAAGAAGGCACTGGGCAGTGTCATTTTGTGCTTGATCACTCTCTCACTGGGAAAAAAACATTTTCTGTTTGAGTTACCAGTGCCACTTCCAGTCATATCTGAACATCCCTAGGAGATCTCATGTCTGAACATTTACTGGATTTGTCTTAACTTCTGACAAAAACATCTTAGCAGCTCCCAGTCAGAGGTGGTAGGTCTGAAGGTTTCACTCACTGAAATGTAGAGTGAATCATGCTGTGAATTAATTAAGCTTCTTACAATTTGCCTGGGAAGTTGTAGCTGCAAAGTGCGTAAAAATTGCTCCATGGCTGTCTGTAGCAGCACTTGTGTGACAGAAGCAGAAATAGCCTGTGAACCTAATACAAACTGTACCCTGGCTAACCAGTGCAGGCATGCCCAGGGGTAAGCAGGGTCCTCATGAACATGCCTGCTTGAGAAATGCTGGGCATGGATGGAGCCTTGCTTGCTCCACTACAGCACAGGTCACTCCCATGTTAAGGGGATTTATGTTGTCTACTTCCTCAGAGAGGTCAAATCACTCCTAAAGAATTCACTTTTAAATTATTGGAGTTCTCGGTAATCAGAGATGAAAGATCAATATATTCCTGCCCAGAGAATCACAAATCACTCTCACCTGGAGTTCCAGCAGGAGTTTCCAGGTGGGACCAATTTCTTCTGAGACCCATCTGACTTTCTGCCAGGGCTGTCAGTATTAGAAGCAGTGTGCAGATGGCAGGCAGAGAGTGTGCAGGTAGCTTGTTTGGTCTGGTTTTTACAAGCTGAATAAATTTTGTGGTAAATAAACACTTTGTGGCTTTTCTAGGCTCAGCACACATCATGGGCTTCTTCCAGGTTCATTTTTCCTGTTCTGCTGCTGTACAGTCCTGAGATATTTAGGAATTTATTGCAAGACTTATTCTCATCCTACACACCTGAGCCATTTTTTCTCTGCTTTTCTTTCTTCCCCTTTGTTCTGTTGCAGGTTCTCCATAGCTTTTTCTATACTGTTTTTCCCATTTAACCCCTCATAGCACTGACCTTTGCTCAAGAAACCAGGAATCTTTCTGCCTCTTTCTCCTGTCCAATGGAGTTTTGTAATCTATATTTTGTATAGCCCAGATATTCTACCGTTTCCCTTAGTCTCCCTCAGTCTTTTTCTCTTTCTTTGGCAAGGCACTGGTCTGGGAAAACTGAAGCATGATATTTGGCAGCATTAAGATGGCAGAAGAAAAACAAGGAAGGGATATGCAGGTAACTGCTAAGTGGTTAACTTCATGGCTGGGAGTGTTTCCCATTTTCTCCTTTTGTTTTTGTTTTTAATTTTCCATGGACTCAAAGTGTTTGGCTCATTGGTACCCTCAAGCATTCCTTGGAGATTTTTAATTGATTGAGCAGTAAATTAGAAGTCATTGTACTGTGAGTGAAGACAGGCTCAACCAAAAATAACAGGGTAACAGCTGAATGAATGGGTAGCTCTTTATCACATCCCTCTTAAAGTCATCTTTTTGTCTGTTTAGAAAGTCATATCCTTCTCAATTGTTTGTGTCTAGAAGCTCTTCCACATCTTTCTTCTAAACCAAGTTCAATTTATTTAAACCAATACAAAACATACCAGCCCTCAAAAACTGTTTTTCAGCTTGATTTGAAAAGGAAATGAGGTTTAGCAGGGAGTAATGTTGCTTGTATGTCTGTTGCTTGCCTGAGACCCTGCCTGTACAAGCCTGTTTGAACTCATAGACTGATTTCAGTTCCACTTGGACACACAGAGAAGTGTCTGATGTGCTAGATTTCTATGAATTTCAGGAAAATTGTCATCTGGTTTGAGAAGAGAGACTCAGACTAGTGGTGTCTGTGTGGGAAAGAAGGGTAGTGTTAGGCAGTTTCTGGCATGCAGCTCTGTGAACATCCTCACAGTCACCAGCTGCACACCCACATGATTTTGGTTGGAGAATTTGAATTTGTATCTCTGAGCCTGTCTCTGTGCAAACTGCCTCTTTCTTGAATGGGATATGAAAAGAGTTTGGAGGGATCTCTCTGGGACTATCTGCAGTGCAAGGTAAGGCTCTAGGTGAGATGATAGTGGAACATGTTCAGAAAACAGCAGAATAAGCATTATAACAGCATCAGTATGTCTTTCCAGCAGGGTCGTGAGCCTTTGGCTGTTCAGAGAGAGCTTGGTGTTCTATCTGTGATACAGAATTGTTCTGTATTTCTCAAGTGCTCTGCAATGACAATCTTTTCTCATTGACAAATATTAAAACAAATCTAAGTTGTTGCTTACTCATGACAAGGTTTTGAAATTTCTGCCCTTCATGAGAAATATTTTGTCCTAGTGAGTGCCATGGGGACCTCAGTGGAAGCTCCCTGAATGGGACCTATGTAGTTCAGCTTGAAAAGACCTTGCAGAATCAAGCCCATGCTAGTGACAGCTGAAAAGAATGGTCTAGCTTGATGTCAGCCTCTGCCCCAGACACAACACACATCTACCGAAATACTGAAATCCCATCCTTTTTTTACAAAGCTTCTAGGTTAAATACTGCTTTGAAACAGCTCTCCTTAACTTAGACTCATAAAATGAAACTGTTGCTGTACTGCATAGAATTAGCTGGACTGTTCCTGCTGAATTGTCCTACAATTGCATGTTACGGATTAAAGAGTGTGGGGAGAGGAGCAGAGAAATCAATATTTCCTAGCAGGGCCAAGTTACTCAATGAGCCATATAATAAGCTTGGTACCGTTACGGACAAACGATTTTGTTTTTCAAAGTCATTCTCACATTTCTCTGAGTGTACTCCAGCAGTTTTGACATTTAGCAAATAGTGTGGTTCAGTGGGAAGGAAACTGTAGAGAAAACCAGATGGGCTGAAGACCCAGTATTTACACTCCCTGTGTTTCATGGAGGTATTTTGCGCTAGCTCTAATCTGGTCTCATTGATGGAATACCCACTAGCACCTGGATTTGCCTCAGGTGCCCTCCTGGAGTACATCATTCAGTTTACTCCACTCTGATAGGGAATTGCATATGTTTTTGCTCCTAGGTGCCTTAAAGGGGACAGTGGGGAGATTGAGTCCAGAAGCAGGCTTTTTAGTTGTATTGTGATGCTAATGGAGGTGCACTTTAAAAGGACTCTTCAGGATAAGTGGTGGGTAAGGGTGATGGCCTATGCTGCATAATACATCTATCCCTTCCTACAGCTGCTTGGGACTACTCTCCTATGGCTAATACCCAGAGACCATGGCCAAAGCAGGGAATCAGATGAGATGAGTGTGCTCCAAAAATACCTAAAAGCACAGTGGTGTCTGCACTTCTCCCAGCTAGCCAAGGTCTTAAAGCGTTTGTTCCTTCAACAAAAATTGGAGCAGGAACTACAATGTTCTGCTTTTCACTAGGAAGGAGCATCCAAGGTCAAGAAATTGCAGCTGCATCTTCTCAATATATATCTGAAACCCGTTCGGAGGACACAAAAAATGAAGACTCTCTAATCTAGCTCAGACTGAACAAAACCTTTCTTTTCTGTCTCCATCTATATGTTCTCTCTGGAGTGAAGCACGGCACCCTTTTGTGGAAGCAATCATAACTCAAACAACATTTTGTGACATGAAAATTTACCTCTCAGAAAAAAAAATCTGATTTTTATGATTGCTTGTTTACCTTTATGCCATGATCCCTTCTCCAAATGAATATTATTAGGCAAAAATCCTGTCAAATGTGAGTAAAATTATATTTTCTCTCTCTTCTACATTGCCCATTTTTTAGCTTGTTAGATTTTCACTCATTAGGTTTGTCACAACTCTCCCCAGTCTCAATCAACATAATTAACACAATCTCATCTATTTTCCTGATTCATAAATATATATGATAGAGATCTTTGAGGTACCTTCTGTTTAAGGTTTGGAAATTCACCACTTATCTTGCTCCTTTTTGATTCCTACACAGTTTTTGGTCCATCATAGCACTGGTTCTTCTTCACGTGAACCCCTCTTCAGTAGCAGAACCGACTGAAAAGGGAAGGGCTGACTTGCTGATCTGGCAGAGTTATCATGCTGGCCATGCAACCATTGTGCGGCTCAGAAGGGTCCCCAGCTCCCCAGGTTTGTGACTCCTCTCTCTTGTGCACGTTCAATATCCTGTCTGGGATTCTTTAGAAAAAAAGTTCTCTCGTAGTTTCAAGAACGTTTTCAATAAATTGCCATTCTATGGCAAATCAGCTCCTTTCATTTTCTTTAAACCCAGAATAAAAGAGGGTCTAGAAAAGCTAAATTTTCTGAGACCTGAGAAGTCTCCGCTTTCTTTCAGAAATCTCTTGCTAATGACCTACTTTAAAATCTTTTAGCACATTCACCTCTATCTGGTTTTTTACATTCAGAATACTTTAAAATCTTGGTGAATTTTCCTTGCCAAAATGACACAGGTACAGTCTGCAAGTTATTTAGTGTTCAACATTAGTGATCATTTCAATAAATTTTTTTCTGTTAAGATAGAAGAACTCATTCTTCTCCCAGAGCTGGACACACCAACTATTAATGGTGAAGAACAAGTACATTTTGCTGGGTTATTCAAATTCCATGTAACCAGTTAAAATGTTAGATGCTGATGACAATTACATATCTATGGTGTAAAAAAAAATTAGTTAATAATATAACCTACATGAGATTACTTCTTAGTCATTAGCTTCACAAAAGATATTTAAAAACTGATATTTGTCATTGCTACTTTTTTTTTCAATCTCTTTCAAACAATTCTATATCGAGCAAATGACAAATGCTACATAAAGAACTAGTCAATCCCACACCTATTCTCAATGGCCCTTTGCAAGTGTCTTTCCCTTCTTTTTCACTATATGGAGGATTTGCTCCCTCTCACTGAAACTCAAGGTGGAGGAATATTCTCCTTAATAATATTAAGCATGCATCATTCCTGAGCCCATAGGATGATGCTAATTAAATGTGCCTGACCATCTGTTTTTAAAATAACAAAAGAAGAAAAACAAAAGGGAGGCAAACCCCCACATTTTTTCAGTAAAATCCTCAGTAACGTTTGGATAATAAAATATATAGGAATAAATTAGGGGTGCAGAACCACCCTATTTATTCTAATTCCCTGACCAGTATGTCACAAAAATGACAAGCTAAAGAGGGCCACAGTCAGGCAGAGTTTTATACTTGTAAAAGCTAAGAACATGAAAGTATATTAACAGATGCTCTGTTTAAGAACGAGGGTCTATTTAACCCAGTCTACAGCAAAGGCCATCAATACCCAGGGAAGAGTAAGGGCAAAGCAAATGTACATGGTGCATCCCAAAGTGGTCTCCAATCTCTGCCCATCTTCAGAACAGGAATATCCTGAGCTTGATTTGGTTTTTATATTTAGCAATCCTCAACAAAAATGGATTCTGATACTTGTCCAGTCTCCACCTGACTCCATGTTAACTTTTGACATCTGCAGCCTCCGTTAGCAAGGTGCACCACAGATCCACCTTCTAAGATTCCTTTGGCTACGTGGCAGACCGGCAGAAAGGCTGATGGCTGCTGAGACTGGCAGCCTGAATAGGGTTGGTGCAGACTGGTTTGAGATCTAATCCTCAGAGTGGGAAAGGTTCTAAATAATCAGCTCACTCTGCCCTCTTTTGCACTACTATAAGCTCATAGGAACAATATCTGAGAGCAAGAAGAGGTGTCCCAGCCTTAGGGGTACCTTTTTTTCTTTTTTTGTTCCTGGGACAGTATATCACTGCTTCTGTCAAGCACAGAGGTGTCACCTCTCAGTGCAAGTTGGTGCCACTGGTGACAGCTGTAAGTGTTCCAGAAGGTGATGTACATGCACAGAGATAGCAGTGTCTGGGTTGAGACAGCTCACCAGCCTCTGCAGCTGGGTGATACACCAGGCGAAAATTCTCTAATGCTTGTTGTGACCTACACACCACTGCCTCATGCTGCTCACCATGGCAGTGTCCTTTGTGTTATTGGTTATTACAGTGTCTGGATGTTGAAACTACACTGAGCTCTGGATCACTGAAAAAAAAAAAAAAAAAAGGAGGGGTAAAAACCTAGTTGTGTTGTTCAATTTGCCTCCCTGTGAAGGGAGATGTGTTCCCTGCAGCAGATGTGAACATACTCACAGTTTTAAATCTCTCAAGAAATTGTGCTTTCACATTTCCCTTACAAGACTATTTAACACTTCAAAGTGGCTCAAGCTATTCCTGGCATTCTGTCTAAATATTCCCTTCTTAATCTCATCTCATTACCTCCTAAGTAATTGTATTCTCTCCTTGGGGTCTATTCACTTTGCACATTTACAGACTGCTACCCAGTTCCCCTGAGTGTAACCCTCACTCTGAGGCGAATGACACATTTTTACATTTGAAATCTTTCCTTCAAACTATCCACAATTACTTTTGCAATCTCCCATACTAAGGTAGTCTATACAGATAGATCAGAAGGCAAATTTCTGACTTCAGAGGCTTGCAACCTATTCCGCCTTCTTCCCCCCTTCTTTGAGCTCTTGTCCCACACACATTCATGTGAATATTTCTTTGAACTCACTCTTTAAATGCCTTGAGTTTGTGAGGCTGGGATCAATACACAAAGTAGAAACAAAAAGCAAATGGAAAGTAAAATACAGTGGGGGAAAAAAAATCTCCAAAATTCTAAAGTCTTGTAGTCTTGTTAAGGGAGAATTTTCAAACCTTTCATAGTCTGTGGCCGGTTTCCATTTTTCAGTTGTAGTAAGTTAAAAGTATTCTTTTTCCCTTTTTGTATTTCCACTTTATAGAACCAACCCTAGTAACTCTTCTTCACTTATTACCTTTTTTTTTTGCATCCCATTCTGAAAATAGTTCTTCTCCCTTCTTCTTTCACCTAAGATTGTTCCATGATTGTAAGTGATTTATCTTTCTGGTCTTATTTTGATCTTCCCTGAATGGCTTCCAGTTCACTGTGAATTATTTGATAGTATGGCAAAATGTAATCCATGTTTGCCATTTCCCTGGCTTTCTAGCAAATATTTCGCTAGACATGAAATATGGACATACTAGAGAGAAGGGGATGTTGTAGGGTTATGGTGTTCATCCAGCTCCCTACAGGCATGAGAGAGCTGGGTTGTCTTTGCAGGATTGTGGTCAGGGATATTTCTTGTTTCTGCCTCAGTCTGGAAAGGGCTGGATTGAGCTGCATGGCTGCTGGCTGGTCAGTGTGGCTGACAATCCTGGGACAAGGTCTGCCTTCCATACACTGTTTAGAACCCATTGTTCCAAAGTGGTGCAGACTAAGCCCAAACATTTGGAGCTCTCCATGGACTAAAGGAAGTGTTAGGGGATTTTCTCTCTTTCTCTCTCACCCTGCTGGGCTATGCTACTGCTTGCCTAGAGATGGCTGTTTAAAAATTATCTTGGTTATGACTACACATTGCATGAGTGCTTGAGATGGATCAAAATATTTGGAAGACTGAAAGTATTTTAATATAGGGGTAGAATATAAGGCATATATTTTGCTATTCATATCCGATTTTACACTTTTAAAGTGCTTGAATATCTGGAATTATCATGTGGATATGATTTAGCAGCCCTGTTTTCCTATCTTTGTCGGGCAGAGAAAACAAGAGCAAGAGGAAATGATAAACATCCCTAAAGACTACAACTTCACTTCTTATGGTAAACATTTGTTGCATTCAAGGTGAACGGCACATGTAATTCTCTATTTTGTTTTGAATGTGGCTGGTTACCCATTCAAGTAATACCAAAGGGCAACTTCAGTTAAATAGTTTACATAAGCCAGTGCAGTCCAGCTAAAATATGTGTGGTTGCATAAGTTTTCGTGGAGAAAACACTGGACCAACAAAGCCTGAACGCATTTTAGGTTTGTTTGGGTCTCTGGCACTGTGGACTTGTGACTGCTGCTGTGTATTGCTGTTAACAATCGCAAGGTGAAGCTCCTGCTGATTTATAGCCTGTGCTCACTTGCCAGGTTGACAGGGATGTCGTGGGTAAATCTGACTCTGATATTGTTCCTGTGGTGGAGGTGTGCAGTCTGTGAGCAGCAGGGTGAGATACTTTTCAGTCTCAGAAGGAATCTGCTGTGATGACTGCCTTCTCTTCCTGGTGCCCATTTTCAGCCTCGTCTGCAGCTCAGCTTGGTGCCTGGGCACTGCACTATCAGTAGCCGAGACTGCCCGGGGCTGCAGGAGCGAAGCGTGGGGCTGAGATCAGCACAAGCCCATTGCGTGACGACCCCGCGCAGCCCCGGCTCACCTGGGACGAAGCACTGTGGCAAGGGGAGCTCCCAGGAGGACCTGGGGCTTCTTCTGGAAGTAATGGAAGCAGAAACGCCTCTGGCACTTGTGGAAGCAGCTCCCCCAGACCCAGTGGGGCTGCACTATTTTACATCGGTTGAGGATTTAATCTTGTGCTTGAAGTACGTCTTTAAGCTGAATGAGAGCAGTGCTGCTAAAGGCCTCCCTGCTTAAATGATGAACTCAGTGGCTGAAAGAGTATAAAATATTTATGATAGGGAGAAAGCAAACGCAGTTGCTAAAATGAAACACGGTTGAAATAAGGATACAGAGGGAATCTGAGTCTTCCCCTCTTTTCTTTGCCTGAGCCCAGTCTTACTTGCCCTGACATGATGGGGTAACTCCACTGCTTCACACTGATTTATACCAGTGTAACTGCCATCAAAACTAAACCCTTTTCTTCGACTGTTTATCCCTTTTAAACATAAGTGATGAATGAAGAGGTTGGGAAATTCCTCTCCACAACTTCTTGCCTAACTTAAGCTGTTACAGGGCCCTTTGGCCACCAGCAACTGTCTCGCTCCCTGGCAAGCCCCTGGCTGTGTCCATGGTTTCACATCAGGCCCCTCCAGTGAGTAAGTGGAGGCTTTTCCCAATGGAAAAACTCTACACTCTGTCCTGTAGCCTCCTAGTGTCAGCCCCGTCATCAGGTGCTTTAGCAAACGGTATGAATACTCCTGAGTATGTGCCTTTGTGAAATCCACCCTCCCCAAATAACTTAAAAATAATCTATAAAAACCCCCAAACAAACCCAAACTCAAACAAATCTGTGGGGCAGAGGTAGTGAGGCAGCTGTCTGCAGAGCAGTGGATGTGCCACATCACCTGCATCACCAGAAGTGAAGGATATTCTGTGTGCTCGTAATTCCAGCTACCCCTAAGCCACAGAAGTCAATAATTTTACAGTTTACCATTACTGTTTCATATTTCTGTGCCTTAAGAGCTTTTAAAAAGCTCTCCCTAACTCTCCTGGCTTCTGTTGAAAGCACGTCAGACCATGCTCTCCAGTCTATTTGGTGAACCCTTGGTTCACAGGGAGTGGCAAGGTTAACTCCAAATCACATCATGTGCAACTTTACCTTCAAAAGCTTTATTTTTAGTTAATTTTTAAAATTTATTATTTCTACTTTTTATATAAATCAAATATAAAGCAAACTAAATAAATTGTTTTTCAAGCCCACAAAACCATCTTTATGCTCTCTTTACTATTTAATGCAACTCTTAGTAGTGAAAGATTATGACAATGACTAAACCAGACAGCTGCCGTATAAGGAATTTTTACAAGTTTTCCAAGATTTCTGATAGGAATTCCCTTGCAAAAAATTCTGTTTTGAAGTTCCTATGAGGAATAAACTAGTTTTTACAAAAGTGTCATTGCTAAAACCCTTCTCTTCTTTTTTTATATGTATAAATCCATATTTCTGCTTGCCGGTGTGTACATGTCTACACCTCAGTGGCATGATATGACTCAGGGAAAGGCTCCAGCATGAAAATAAAGGTTTGTGTAGGGATGCCCACACAGCCCCTACTCTTGGAAACCATGCAGGCAGCAGAGTGACAGCACAGGAAGCTGCCAAGGGTACCCACCCTGGGAGATGTGCATTTGAGCCCAGGGACCATCCCCACTGGTGTGAGCACACTGGTGTCTTCTTTGTCTTGTTCTGTGGAGAGAATTTGTAATCCAAACAGTGGGTAGGTGTGCGCCTGAAAGTGTATGTGTGCAACCAAAACTGTCCCGGGTTACCTGTACAAGGGTGATTAGAAAAGTGCAGGTGTTTGTGGATGTTTTGTGTTTAGTATTGCAATTTTTCTGCTGTATCACTGATATTGATCCTGAAGTAATTCAGTCATTGCCAGTTAATTATGCATAATTTATAAAGAAAAAAGGTACTTTGGTTCCTATTTAGTGCAAACCACATGAACTGAGCATTTTTTTTCCTGTGGCAGGTGCACATTTTGTATAACTTTGGGCAGAAAATACTTTGCTGTCTCTTTTCTAATTGCAGTTATCATTCATATAAGATGAGAACTAAGAACTATTCACAAATGTAGGGCAAAGCATATTATACATGTCCTTTCACTGCTTTACTAAACACTACCATTTAGAAAAATGAAGTAAAATGGATGCACACTTTCCCTGAGGTTAATTTTTTGAGTCAGTTACTGCATTAGAAATTCTGCCATTGATACCACCACTGTGCTGCTGGTCCAGTCCCTGCTAACCAGATAAGCCAATATCTGGCAATTTAAGACAGTGCAGACACAGACTAACACAGATGGTTTATTGTCACCCAGATCCTCTGTCCCTTTTAGCAGAGCTCAGGCTTTACCCAATCCAACCACTGCAAAGAGTTAATTGCAAAAGTAAATAAGTGACAAATGGGGAAATATAACCAGGTGACACAATAACAAGAAACTGTGCCATGTAGATTTTTTGTCTCCTGAAGAGTAAGAGATTTGTGATGAATCATTTAGTCTTCATTTTCCTCAGCCATTTCCACACACTGCTTACCTGGTCTATTTAAAGCATTCTTTCAAGCTGATGAGAACCTGGTTTTGATAAATGCCTAGTTTTAATTCAATAGGAAGTGTAATGTGTATAGGCAGCATGTCACATGCTTTGTCCCTTTTAACATAATTTTTAAAGCACTACAAAAAGCAATTTCTTTGTCCTATTTGGTCTGCAATCTCTTTAGACAGCTATCAATTGAAAGCTGATGGATGGATGTGTCTATCATCTTAAAAAAAAATTTAAAAGCCTAGGCAGATTTTGAACTTGTATCTGCATTTCTTGTTGTTGCTGATGATGTGTTTTTATTTTACTTTCCTGTGAGCAAAGGCATTAGCAAAGGACATTGTCCTAAGTTGGACATCTGGGTCTTTTAGGTTGGAGGTAGGTAGGAGGTAGTTTTGTGAGAGGACAAAAACTTCCTTTTTAAGCACTAGTTTTCTAAGATGTAGGAAATTAAGGGTAGAGATAAGAAAGTGATTTCATGGTGGAAAGGTTACAGAGCCATAAAATATCTCCATCATACTCAAAATAAAAGTATAAAAGTATGTGAATAATGAGGTAGAAAAGTCTTCTGAAAAAAATGATACTGTCAAATCTAAAGTTCAATTCAAAAGTCCATCAGAATGTCATAATCTTAATATATTTAACAGTAAAATGGAAGATGAAGCTAAAGGTCAGTGCATGCAAACTAAGGCTCACGGGCCAGAACATATTTAATGATAAATATGCAGTGATAGGGTAGAAATTATGTCTACCAAGGAGAAAATTCTTTAAGTCCCTATGGTTGTTTCCCAAAAAAACCCCACTAGCTCAGTGATCAGTGATATGGGGTGGGGGAGGGAATGTAAATCAGAGTGTTAAAAATTACTAAGAAAGGAACTGATAAACAGAAAAAAAATATTATGCTGTCATGTGAATCTCTGATGCACTTTTCACTCTGACCACTGCACAAAAGGGTATAGGACAACTGAAAAAAGGAAAGTGTCACAAGCATGCTAATATCTATGGAATTGCTTCCAGGCAATGAAAAACTGCTGGGGAAAAAAAAAATTAGAGAAAATGCTTCTCTACTTGGAAAAGGAAAGAAGAAAAGGGCTACAAGAAAGAAATATAAAAATCATAACTAATATGGAGGACATGGAAAAAAGGAAAATATTCACCTTTTTTCACATGAGCTTTAGAGGCCCTCTGTAAAATTTGAATCACAGAATCACAGAACTACAGAACTAATTAGGTTGAAAAACGCCTCTGAGATCATGAAGTTCAACCTGTGACTGAACACCACTATGTCGACTAGAACCTGGCACTGCATGCCACAGCCAGTCTTTCCTTAAACACCTCCAGGGACAGTGATTCCACCTCCTGAACATAAGCTTTAAATTTAAAAAAATATATTTTTATACAGCTCAGAATACAACACAGAATTTCTTGGTGTTAGATGATGTCAAGGAAAAACGTACACACAGATTCAAAAGGAATTCTTGAAATGATTCAGAAATAAATCTCTTGATGGCTATTAACTGTAACACCTTTAATGCAACCTTAATGCAGAAAGGCCCCCAACCATCAACATCCAGAAGCTGGGAAGGATCACCATGTACTTGCTCTGTGTCTTTCACTCTCTCATTTTTTGAATTCTGGGAAAGACTAGAGAGACAGAAAGATATGCACAGCTTTAAGAAAAGATCGGATTAAATTATGTTCCTACATTTATTGTACTTCCTTGGCAGAAAAGTGGGAGCTGAAAGGATGGAAAATTCCTTTCAAGATGCAGGTGTTTGAAGAGATTCTCTGGGCCAAGTTTGACCTCAGGGATTCTTTCAGTCTTATCATGGTCCAGATGTCAGGGGGATGAGGGTGTCTCCCCCCTCACTTCTAGTGCTGCTGATCATCCCTAAGTAAGTATTATCTCTGAAATTTCAGAACCATTGGTGACTTAAAAGCACAAACCCATTGACAACTAAGTGTGACTTAGTGATTTACCACCTGCATGTCACACGCAGATATGTGTTGCAACAAATCTGTCCCTGACACAAAGTGAAACCTGTAAAGAGCTGCTTTCCTCCATAAAAATCTCAGTTTTGTTTCTTCTGTCAATTGGCACCAAAAGCAGCTAATCCCCACCCCACAATACCACGTGCTTGCCCATGGCTTTATTGCATATCCCACATAAATTGATAGCAGTTTCCTTATTGTAGACAAAACACTTACGATTATCTCATTTGTCCTAGCAACAAAAATAATGATGTATATTCAATCTGTCATACAAAATGGTCTGAAAATGCTTTACAGATACTGAAAAAAAAAAAAAAATAAATCCAGAAGGGCTGTATGAAAAGACAAAAGAAAACAAATAGGTCTTCCTTGGTTTTTCAGCTGGAATTTCAAAGCATACCACACTTGTTTCCAAACCACATTTTATTCTTTTCAGAGTATTTGGAAGATCCAAAATGACATGTTTCTTCTGGATGTGATATTGCTTTCATAAGGATTTACTTGCTATCATTTTTTCTTTTACCTGATCTTTTAAGGTTTGGAAATTCACCCTACTTACCCTACACCAAATTCTAAGGAAAACCTAATATGATAAAAAATTGTAAGAGCCTGGAATATCCAGTCACGTTTTTAGAACATTTGTAATGACAATTTTTTGCTGAAACTGTACTCTTAAAAAGTTTTGGTGCACATATGGTAGTGATATAGAGACTGCCTTTCTGAAATAAACTACATTAATTAATTTATCAATACAGTAGATAGTTTCAGGTGCAGAAATACAGAATGTGAATATGGAAAAGTGTACTTATTTCATTGTAACTTTTGACTGCTGTAATTTTAAGGGATTTTTCCCCCTTGAGGAGCTCATGAAACCATTAAGGCAGCCTGTGTTTCAAATAATTTCTACCTTACTCTCTTATATTTGCTTGTGGCTTTATGCACATCCTATAGCAAGGACCATTTAGGCATGTCCTATAGCAAGGATTGCTGGGGAGCTGCAATGTTTCAAAGATCTGCTGTTAGTGGCATGGAGCAGAGCCAAATATGTGCCTGTCTCTGTTCTGCATCACCACTCCTTAGCCCTGATACTTCCATACATCACTTGGAAAGAGGTCTTGCCAGATGCCATGGGCAGGGCAATGGGGAGAGGTGGGCAGGAGGCTTCCCAGGCTCTGCTCACCTACACAGGCTAAGACTCAGCGCCCTTTTCCTGAACTAGAGAGTGCTTTCCTGCTTGTTCAAACATTTTTTATTCTGTCTTGTCATTTGCAGCTGTGTTACACATTCCTATTTACCTTCATTACATTCCTCTCCTGCTCTAGCAAATCCTCTTTTTCTGCAATTGAGAAAACAAAAAAAAAAAAATTAATGTCACTGTTTTGAAAAAATTCCTCAGGTGATTTAAAAATACTGAAATAAAATGTTTTAAACTAATTCAAAACATTTTCCTTTTCCTTTTCATCCAGAACTAGTTGTTGAATTTGCTCAAAATTAGAAATATTTTTGGTCTTCTCCAACAGCCAGTATTTACTGTATTTACTGTGGTAAAAACCCAAGCTAATCTCACCCTTAGCACTGATTATGCATGGCATGACAGGTGGCTTCTTAAAATGGAAATACACTTCACTTTCCTAAAGTACTGGTAGAAATGGAATAGTTTAAAAATCTAATCTCTTCTCACTTTAGCCTGGTAAATGTCCCAGTGTCTTTGGAGGGCTCTGAACTAAAGCTTTGCATATTTCTTTCCTTTTGCAGTGAGTCTTTCAACTGAAAAGACTAACAAAGGTCAAATTGATTCCAATATGATACAGACTGTGCCTTGTATGTACCACATATTTTCAGTATGTTTAATGGAAGTATTTCTTATACAAGTGAATTGTCTTGATTTTTGATTTACTTTCTACTCAAAAAGAAAAAAAACATCAAGAAAGGTTAAGAGAGACACAATTTGCATCTTTCAATTAACAGTGAAAATATGTACTGCTGTAAAAATTTAATTCCATGTCCTCCATTTCATACAGTAATATTCAGATATGTTAATCAAGAACTAACTCAGAAAACAGAAGATAAAAAATTTAAGTGTTGTTAACCGACAATCAGGGCGGGGGGGAAGGTAGTTCAAACAAAGCAAATTTCTCATAAAATATACCTATGGGGACGTAAGGATCTTAGACTGTTGTTGGAAAAACTGAGTTGCAAACCCATAAATATTTTCAGCTTTGATAGGAAGCCAAAATCTTTTTATGCAGGAATGTCC
Organism: Pomatostomus ruficeps; assembly: GCA_013400735.1. NCBI lineage: Eukaryota > Metazoa > Chordata > Aves > Passeriformes > Timaliidae > Pomatostomus > Pomatostomus ruficeps. The sequence continues at coordinate 32,313 of VYZT01063987.1, forward strand.
GTGCAATGTGGTAACTGCAGATCAAACACTTCACCTCTTTAACAGATGCCTTCCAACTTGGCATATTCTGTGATTCTATGATCTTGTATAGTCTGGTCTCACCATCTAGATTGCATCCTCCCATGATTTGAAATAATTTTGTTTTCTTATTCCCTGTCAGCAAAGGATTATAAATGCTTTCCAATCCTAATTTTAAGTAATCAGATAACAGACAGAGTGGAATCAATATGATGCATATGAAATTCTATTTCATTTATGATCACGGAATTATTGTTTTTACTATTTAAATATGAGGTTTCTGTTAAATATAATCCAAAATCTATTAATGATAAAAAGACTTTTTCAACTGTCTTTTTTTGCATCACAGTTTTAACAATATTATACCATTGCTTCTAGGTATTAGTTTGGCTTTTCACAGTATTTTATCATTCAAGCAATGTATGATACCTTGTTCAATTCTTTGCCAACACCAGAGAAAAGGTACAAGAAAGCCCCAAAGTCTGGAAAACATGGAAATTTTAATTAAGTATTTTTGTGAGAATTGGTTCGTTTAGAGATGAATGGATCATGACCTGAAATTTCATGAGAAAAAAACCTTGCAGAATAAAACAAATCAAAGGATTATAAATAAGAAGTGCATTTCTAGCAGTGAAATTAACTGAACATTGGAAGAACTTACTTTCAAAAGGGATTCAGTCTTTTGGAAGTCTTTATTTCATAGAATCCTAGAATGGTTTAGGTCAGAGAGTACCTTAGTGATTATTTGTTTCCAACTCCACTGCCATGGGCAGAGACACCTTCCACTAGACCAGGTTGCTCAGAGCTCCATCCAGCTTGGCCTTGGACACTTCCAGGGATGGGGCATCCACAGCTTCTCTGGACAGCCTGTTCCAGTGCCTCACCACCGTCACAGAAAAGAATTCCTTCTTAACATCTAATCTAAATCTTTCCGTTTAAAGCAATTCCCCTTGTCCTGTCATTACATGCCCACGTAAAAAGTCCCTCTCCCGCTCTCTTGTAGCTCCCTTCAGGTACTGGAAGGCTGCTTTAAGGTCTCCCCAGAGGCTNTCTCCCCAGAGGCTTCTCTTTATCAAGGTTGAACAACCCCAGCTCTCTTAGCCTGTCTTCACAGTAGCCTTCCTTTGGACTAGCTCTAAAAGGTCCATCTTTCTCTTTTGCTGAGAGCCCTGGAGCTGGATGCAGCACTCCAGATGGGGTCTCAGCAGATCACAGGGGCAGAACCCTTCTCTTGCCCTGCTGCCCATACTGCTTTGGATGCAGCCCAGGACAGCATTGGCTTTGTTGGCTGCAAGCACACACTGACAGGTCACATCGAGCTTCTCATCCACCAACGCCCCCAAGTGTTTCTGCTCAGTGCTGCTCTCAATCCATTCTCCACCCAGCCTCTCTTTGTGCTTCAGATTATTCCAGCCCAGCGCAGGTCCTTGCACTTGGCCTTGTTGGACATCATGAGATTCACAGGGACCCACCTCTCAAGCCTGTCCTATGGAAGACATCCCTTCCCTCCAGCGTGTTGACAGCACCATGCAGCTTGGACATTGAGCCACAGCTCTCTGAGTACACCATATGGTCAGTTCCTTACCCACTGAGTAGTCAATCCACCTGTTTAGAGACAAGGATGTCACGTGGAACAGTGCCAAACTGTTTGCACAAGTCCCGGTATGTGACACCAGTTGCTCTTCCATTATCAACCAACTCTGTCACCCTGTTGCTGAAGGCCACCAGATTTGTCAGGTACATTTTGCCCTTAGTAAAGCCATGTCAGCTGTCACTGGTTACCTTCTTAATTTTCATGTGCATTAGCATAGTTTCCAGGATGATCTCTTCCATGATCTTCCTGGGCATTCAGGTGAGACTGAGTGTCCTGTAGTTCCTTGGGTCTTCCTTTTTTTTTTCTTTTTAAAAATGGGGGGTTTAATTCCCATTTTTCAGTTGGTGGGAACTTCACTGGACTATCACCACTTCTCATATATGATGGATAGAGGCTTAGCCTCTTCTTCTGCAAGCTGTTTCAGGATTCACAGATGCACCTTATTAGGCTCTATGGACTTGGTCAACTTCAGGTTCCCTAGGTGTCTTTGAACCTGATCTTTTCACACAGCAGGTGGTTCTTCATTCTCCCAGTACCTGCGTTTGCCTTCTGAGACTTGGGTACTGCGGCTGGAGCACCTGACTGTGAAAATCAAGGAAAAAGATTGTTGAGTACCTCAGCCTTCTCTGTATCCCAGGTAATCAGGTTCCCTTTTTCCTTTTGGAGGGGCTCTATATTTTCCCTAGTCTTCCTTTTATCAACAACATTTCTATAGAAGCTTTTCTTGTTGGCCTTGATGTCCCTGGCCAGATCAAATTCTATCAGGGCGTTAGCTTTCCTAACCTGATCCTTGAATGCTCAGACAATTCCTCTATATTCCTCCCAGGCTACCTGTCCTCACTTCCACCATCTCTAGGTTTTCTTTTGGTGTGCAGGAGTGACTTTTTCATCCATTAGGTCTCCCGGCATTTTTGTCTTACTTCCTCTTTGTTGGGATGCGTTGCTCCCAAGCTTGGAGAATAAAGGTGAGGGTCTGGGGTGTGTTATGGTAGGATATGACTAGGTAAGGACTGAGTGGGGAGGGCTGTAAGGAAGAGGAGGAATGCCTGGGATTGCCCTGCATACACTTGATTTACTCATGAGGCATAATACCAATGTGTATTTGTTACCAGTGATGCTGCCTCCCAAATTATAAAGATACTTTTAAGGGTGGAAAAAATATGAGGGAAACAGCTCAGCTCAGAGTATCACGAGCACTGGAAAGGTTGGGAACAGTCCAGATTTCAAAGAGATGCTTAACTGCATTCTTCAAATATCTCTGTGAAACCCAGTTACACATGACACAGAAATGGTATACTCATTGTGCTGGGATCATTTCTAACTGGAATTCGGCCAGACCTTTTTAAGCAGAAAGGCGGGCAGGGGCACAATCCTGTCATTAAATGTCCTTGTCATTTTATCTTCATTCCTCTGATTCATTGCAGATGGTGCTTTGGAAAGTGTTTTAGTGCCTTTTTTGCTTCAATTACCATCAGTTCACACTCAGTTCATAATGGCAGAATAATTGAGCAGGGGACTGGTTCACCACCCTTGTGGATCTTTTTGACATATACTTGTGGTTCCTCCAGTTCTTTATCTTGCAGCATATTTTTTCTTAGAAAATTAAATTTAAAAATGTTTGAAGGTTTGAAAAAAGTACAAAGATTGATTACTTTGGTAACTTTATTTCAACATTAGATTTACTTTTTATGGATAAAAATGACATCCTAAACAAGAAAAATGATAGTAACTATGAGATATATAACACAATATGAAGTCAGCACAGTATAATTCACAAATTTTTTCTTTACAGCAAAATCAAGTTAATAAAACACGAGAACAATGTCCCAGTACTGTTACAGCAGTGCCATTAAACAAACTCTAGGTGCATAATATATAGTGAATAGTAAAGTCAACCAAGCATTTATTGTTTGTTTCCTTGTCCATCATTTATTGATTAATTTATTATTTATATATTAATACAAATATTAGAGAGGTTTCTGCTTTTATAAGTAATGTAATTGTAATTAAAGAATGATGATTAGAGAATTAAAGAATGATGATCTTTATAATACTTTGCAGATATGGGGGTGGTATCCAGCTAGTGTGATTCTACTGTGCAATGTGGTTCACTGACTATAACAAAATATTAGATTAGTTATGCCAACAACTTTAAATGTTCATAATAATTAAAAATTAAGTAAGAGAAAAGGTCTTATCAAGACATTTTCAGCAGCATTGTTCTTGTTCTTCTTCTTGATAATATTTCTAAATAGTCACCAAAATGTTGGTTTCTACAGAGAATTGGAAATAGCAATTGCCAGTGTGGTGATCTGGCATTCTGTCTGGAAACAAATCAAGAGAGAAATAATTATACAAGACTTCAGAGCTACAGTGTCAAAACCTGAACTCATTTCTGAATGTGGCAGACATTTCTTTGCCAGCCTAAGGAAATAACAAGTCTTTTTCTGTGTTTAGTTTTAAATAGTATAGACTGTTGGATTTGTTATGTCCATGTGTTTGCAAACACAAATATTGCTCCTCCTAAAAGTAAGCAAGAAAAATCACCAAAACATTCCAGATCAACCATCTATAAAGACAAAATTTCAAATACAATTTGAAGTGTCACGCATGCTCTTCAGAGCAGAATGAGATGGTGTGGCCTGTTAGGTGCTTGATTCTCATAACAGCAAGGAATTCACTCACCATTTTTCCTGTTCTTCTCACTGCCCTTTGGCAAAACACCTCAGGATAGTTAGACAAAAAGGACTTTTTCTTACTTGGGTTATGCAATCCTATTAAGACTGAACAGGCTGTTCTGACAACATTTCCATTGGCAGTGGATAGAAAGAGAGCTCTTCTGACCAAGAAATAGTCTGAATACCAGCTATTCATGGTGTTCTCTTCGCATTCAGTGTCACAGACAAGACAACCAGCCTTGCCTGAACCATCCTATCCTTGCCCTCCTTTGCCTGGGGAGAACATATCTTCCGTTCCTCATGACTCTCTGCCTGATCCACAGGCCCAGCAGTGGTGTCATGCTAAGAAGATGCTGTTCACACACCTTGAAGGGTCTTTCCAAACTTACATATTTCCTTTGATGTCCTCACACAACCCCAAGGAAAAAGGAGCCTGCAGGGCTCCTGACACCATGCTGTGCCACAACAGCTCTGGCATTCCCACAGTCCTGGAGGACAGAGGGGCCTTTTCCTTACCCCATTAAGGTGACACCAGTTAAGTTTAGGAGGTGTTAAGTACTGTGGCACTGAAAGGCATAGCATCCTGGCTCCACTGACACCACATTAAATCCATTCGTTGCATGAGACTTTATGACATTTGTGCATGTAGGAACCATCATCCAGCCAAATCTTGAGAAAATGCCTTAAGGGTTCAGGCTCTCATTCTGCTTTCTCTGCATCACTTCCATTTCCTCTCATATCACCCATTCCTGCACAGACACTTACCCCTTAATCTTTTAAATCCACTTCTAGAGTGCTTTTCTGTACTCTCTCCATTGTCTTAGCCCCTGTAGTATTTCACACCCAAGGGTTTCATAGAGAATTTAATTTTCCCCCTGAGTTTTCTTGATTTGTTGTTACTCCTGAGGAATTTGGGGTAGCTCAGTTATTCTCTCTAGGTACAAGGAAGAGAAATAGTCTTCCCAGACAGGAGACAGGACATCAGTTTAAGTCACATAACCCCATTGTTTAATATTTTCGACTGTTTTCAGATATCTCATATCTTGGTGTCTAAAGCTGCTCTCATACCTGAGGAGATGTTTTGCATGAAACAATCAGACTTCAAACTGAGTTTCTTTTCTGTAGCATTCACTACATTATCATCAGTCTCCTCATTGTCTGGACTTCAAGCTGGGTGAGACTGGATATCTTTTTTTTTTATTTTTAATTTCCCTGCCTCATACATATGCCTAAAAATTCTCCAGGAGCAGAAAACATCTACAAGACTTGAATGAGGAGAGTAGATGGGGCAAACTTTTCCTGACATATTGTTTAAATGTTCTACCTAGTGCTCAAAATTAGGTAGAGAATTGCTGAAAAATTATGTCTCTATAAACTAAAATTGCAGTCTCATTACCTTTGCATTACAGTGAGAACATCAAGAGGGATTCTTCAGAGGAAAAGGCCTTTTTCACCATGGTCAAACTGGTTTTGTGTTAATTCTATTTGTTCCAAAAACTATTTTTACAGGGAATCTGATATTTTAATGCTGTTTTTAACTGAGTTTAATGTTTACCAATAGATTGTAGTCTTAATCTTGAGAATTTGCTCCTGCTTTTAACTGTTGCTCACATATTATCTTGTACTGTATGTTTTTTACTCAAAGTGTCTATTATTATTACATGAGTCTAACTGAGTTTTTTTCCCTTCAGCTGTATAATATAGGTATATGTATAATTACTCTGAATATACATGAATAATTTTTTAAAATAATCTTAGAGACAATTTCGAATGCCTTTGCTTGAGATTTGAACAAAGCAAAAAACAATATATATAGCAAAACAGTGCTACACCCTTTACCAAAAGGGAAAGGTACAAAGGGGCTGTGAGTTGAATGTGTAAAGCATTACTGTGAAGGAACCAACACCAAAGAAATATTCATATCCTCCATGCAGTGAAACTTCCTGTGCCACTGAGAATGCCATGGAAAATATGGTGATTCGGTTACTGGCCCAGTCCACAGCTTTGCAAAAGAATAATTTTACTCATGTGAATGTTCTCAGAGAAGTTCCTTGTACAACACACCTGCCTAAAGTTGCTCCCATGCAGAAATACTCGAGTGATTACGCCCGTAGATTTTAATGAGCTATTTGTAGGAAAACTCCCAGCTGAAATATGAGGATTAAATGTTTTGCTGCTCTTTGAAGGAACCCAAATTCTTCTAAAAGCTCCTTGGCCCATGTATAGAATTACCCATAGGAAAAAAAAGAAGGTGGTAGATACATTATGCATAGATTTTGCAGAAAGAGTATTCCACTGATATATAGGGAATATACTGACTGAGCCTTCTTATATAGTGACAAAAATTGTTTCCCTGTGACTTTTTGTATTTATTATCAGCTTCACCTTGGGAGTCCAAGTTATTTTTTAATATTTTTCCAATTTGCTTCTTTTCAAGGGTGGGGGAAGGATGGAATGAAGGAGATTACTTTTGATATTTATATTATTTTTACTGTACATGTGATTGTGTCAAGCTGTAAATTCCTTGCTAAATTTTTTAAATCCCTCTGATGTCTGACAAGGAATTGGAAAAATATAAATGTTAAATTTTATGGGTTTTTTCCGTGTTACTATAGTCTGCAGTTCTATTATAAACTGTCATCTGTAATATAATCAAAGGAAAATTGGTAGGAAACCTTATTGTAGTCCAAGGAACATTCCTTTTTACATGAATTCACTGACTTTAATAGGATTTAGACTGTCTGGCTCAATCTGGAACTTTTAGAAAAGCTAGGAAAGATTGAGTCAGAAAAGAAGTGGATTGTGTATGGGATGTCCCCAAAACTTACCTTGATTTACAGGGATGTATAATGTCAAAAAAGTTGCTTCCCCACTGAGTCAAAGCCTTTCAATCATTGAAAATGTGTCTATGTCATCCCTAGTGCAGGACTTGTACCTGTCTCATTGCTGACTGACACCGATGTCAGTTTCTAGCTTAAAAAACTAGTATCAAATTAAGAGTTGCAAAGGGTTGTTTGGCTTCCTTCTTTCTCTTTGCTCTCCCGTCACTGGTTGGTTTTTGAACACAACGTGCTCTTTGCATTTGTACTGACAACAGCATGAGGGAGTGTTTGCCCCGGGCCAGGCAAGATGCGATGGGAGACATGGTTCAAATACAGAATAAAGATGTTCTCCTTGCCCCAGGGAGCATGCAGGTTTTAGCTGGAAAGGAGTTCCTTACCCAACATCTGTGCCCTGCTCTGGCAAGACTGGCCTGTATCTTCCCCGGCTGGACAGAGTGGGACATCACGACTTGATTTTCCCAGGAGTGCTGGGATTTGAACTTTTGCCACGGTTCCAAACCCAACCAGACCATGGACCCCATAACTGAGGAAGGTGCTCGCTCCTGATCTCGCTATGAGCCAATACATGGCCACCCACACAAGAAACAGAGATGTTGGAACTGGCTGAGTTTTAAGGACCCTTCCAACCCAAATGGTGATTCTATGACACAGGAAGGTGTTCCAGGAACTGCTGCCTTGAATGTACATGTGTCATTACAGATAAAAACAAAGAGTTTTTAAAAACTGGAGAGTAGACGGAAAAGCTGTGTTCTGTCTTATCCACCTGAATGACCTGAGCATTCCTCTTGCTTGCAAGCTCATCCAGATTCACATTGTGAAGACATGCTAGGAGGATCTGCTCAGGGATGTTGGGGAGGTGGGTCCAGGCCTGGGGCCATGCCCCGGTTATGGGACTATCATGTCAGAAGTCAGTGCTGTGTTTATGGGATAGGTGAGATCAGTGAGATGTAAGAGATTACAGAATTACAGAACAAGTGAGGTTGGAAGGGAGCTTGTAAGGTCATCTTGTCCAAGTCCCCTGCTCAAGCAGGGTCAGCTAGATCCAGTTGCCCAGGACCATGTCCAGATGGATTTGGAATATCTCCTAGGAGAGAGACTCCACAATCTCTTTGAGCAACCTACTCCATTGCCTGAACACTCTCATGGGAAAATTGTTTCCTGATGTTGAGACAGAATCTCCCATGTCTAAGTTTGTGCCCATAGCCCCTTGTCTGGTCACTGTGTTCCACTGACAGGGGCCTGGCTTCCACATCTTCATTCCCTTCCTTCAGGTACTTATATACACTGATAAAATCCACCTGAGACTTCTCTTCTCTAGGCTGGAAAATTCCAGCTCTCGCATCCTCTTCCACTATGAACGATCCTTCCAGTCCCTCAATCAACTTTGTGGTCCTTCACTGTATTTGCTCCAGTAAATCCCATTCCCATTAGGTCCCTAGGCTTTCAGCCAAAGAGACAGAAACATGACTTCATGGACTGCTCACCTTCTGAATAGGCTTGAATCTCTCATACTGTCATGAAGAGAACTCCTGAAGTCTGTCTGGCTGAAACTTCTGTGGGTTTTCAAATGTACTGGAGGTCTCTCTCCAGTTTCAAGAAACTTTGGTTATTTTAGGCTGATAGAACTTTTCCCTGGTTTTTTTTGGTTGTTTTTTTTTTCCCACCCAGTGCCAGGGACCTACATTTCTGCGAGCCATTGCTGAAGTACCTAACTAGAGAATTAGACTTGGTGGGCTGCGTTTGATTCAAAGTATGAAACAGTAGACACCAGATACCAGCCCACAGGGGAGAAGCAGGAAGCAAAGAGGTAATATTGGTCTTCCAGTTTGGTCTGCCTGTGTCTGAGTTCTTTCACGTCTGGGTCACTTCTGAAATTTAGACAGGTTCAACAGTAGCTGGAGAACACTATTATCAGGTGCTGTGTTGATTGCTCTCAGAGGTCAGCAAAGTCTTCACCCTTAAAATATTTCTTCATAAACCGAGCTCTGCATTTACAATTGCTGCAGCAGTACAATGAGACTGGGGTATTTACAGCATCACTCTGGTTTCTAACAAACAAATCTCTTAAAAAATCCACTTAGTAGCATAAAGCTAGTGAACAAGGATATTTAAGACAGCAGCACTTTTTAAAATTACTTACTTTTTAAACTTATAATCAATATCAGTGAGACTGAAACTTAATACCATTTTTATGTATTAACATACTTTTAACCAGTCCCCCCAAAACTCATATGTATTTTTCTATTAGTTTTTCCTATGCATTTTTACTCTCAATATTTTCTTTTCTTGCACTTTGAATTATTGCATTTCCATTTTTCTTTTAAATAAACATCCTTTGCTTTTCTATTAGCACTAGTCTTGCAGTCTCATTCCCATTAATTTATTTCATTGCTTCCTTAATTTTTTAGTTCTGCTACAACAACTAGAGTTTCCTACAGATTTCTATAGAACAAGTGATGTATAGATTATATAATATGGTTTATATAAATAGATCACATGAATAAATTATCTTACTATCAAATATAAAGTATTTATATAAAATATTACTCATATAAAATATTAATGTTTTATAAATGTATAAAATATACATCTAAAATGTATATATGGATTATATAAATATAGATAACTATATATTACATAGATATTATGATCTAAATGAATTTCCTTATAATTTTTCCTGAGGTTAACTGCTTGGTAGCTTAGCATAAAATTATATTCCCTTTTAAGCCTACTTTTCAGTCTTTCCCTTAACATCCAACTAAGTCCTTTACAATAGAATTTGCTGCAGTGAAATCTTTGGAGTAGGTCTGGGTTTCTACTCAGTTTCTCCTGCTTTTTGCCTGGCTCTCTAGAAGGCCAGCAGGTGCTGCCAGCTGGGGTGTGCTCTCTGGAGGATTACTGCTTGAACAATGGCATAGACTGAAAGGAGAGGTGTGAAAGGAGGCAGACTTGCACCTCAGGCATGATGGCTCCCAGGGAAATGGAGTGCTTGCTTCCATGATCCCTGCATTCCATGCCAGCTGAATGGCCTTGGGCCTCCATGACCAAAGGAGGTGCCAGGAATAGGAAAGGATGATTCATTTGCTACTTACAGCCCCCGCCTTTGGGTGTTGGAAACAGTCACTGGGTCAGGATTCATCCCACCCACCTGTAGCTGTTTGTACAGGGGAGGAGCTGCATCTCAGCTGGTCAGAGGAGAAATAGAGGCTCAGTGACAAGAAGAGGCAGCTGTAGGTAACCAGAGCATCCTGCCTGGCCTGTGGCAGCTGGGGAAAGTCTCCACGTCTCCTGTGGGCCCAGTGTCATATCTACCAGTCCCATACAGATGTTCTGGATACCTCAGGGTATTTAATGTACATAAATCCCTTCAGATTCCTTTATGGCACAATTTCAAGATAGAACCTAGAGTAGCTTGGGAGTAGAAATGCTGATTTCTTCTCTTTTTCTATCATAGGAGTCTCAACATGGAGCTCAGGCATGTGAATGCCAAAAGCATTCACTTTATCCTGAGCTCCTGAGGCCATTTTCAGCCGAAGAGGTGCAGACCTGCTCGGCCTCCTCACAGCTAGTACATGTAGACCCAGCATCGGTGGGAGACTCACCCCTTCCAAATCGGCAGGTGGAGGCCAGGCAAGACCCCTGAGGGCACCTGGGATGGCAGTAGATGCTGGTGATGAGGCAAATGAATCCTGCTGCCGGCTGCTGTGGGACTCCAGGCTGCTGTCACTAGATGTCCACTGCCTGTAATAAGAGCTTGGACTTTTAGCTCATGTGTAGATACTAAACTGTGTTTTAAACTAGAGCTGAATCCCATTTCTAAATTCAGGTGAGATAAACTGCCTTCTTAGAGGTCAGAGTTAGCTACCAGCAATTGCTTTTTTCTCTTGCCTTGTTTTTCTCTTGCCTTGTTTTTCTCTTTTTCTTGCCACAGCTGGACCCATAGCCACAAGGACAGCATTAGGGAGAGGGTGGTGATGCTTGCTGCCCCTCATCTGGTGTGCAACAGAGCAAGCAAGAGAGGTTACTCTGCTGTCACCCCTACCAAATCACAGGAAGCATGCTATGCCATATAAGTGTAATTAAGATATGACAAAGAATTGTCATATGTTAATCCACTTCACTTACACTATATGTCATGGCTTACTATTTCTCCTTTTCAGAGACACAGGCTTTAAAAGAATGACTGGAGCAGAGTTCCCAAGAGGTATGTTCAGGTACTGGTTCTGTAACTCTTCAAAGTGGGTCCACAATGCTTCTCTTGCGAACTTTTTGCACCAAGGGAGAACAGTGACCCACTTCAGTTGCAAGTTCCTTTTCCATCACCTCTACCATATCAATAAGAAGACGTGGTGTAGCACTGCCAGCAACATCTGCAGAAAAAAAAATTGCAACAACTCACACTTCATGAAACATTATAGTGGAAAAGAAAATGTGTTCCAAACCACCTTGAGGTTCTGGAGTTAATTCATTATTAAGCATGAGAGACATGGGCGCTGCGGACTCCTGCAGTGTTTCCATCATGGAAAGCCCTAGATTTTGCAGTCTCCCAGCATGGAAGGCCATACAATCAAACATCAGTGTGTACATTTTAGTTTGTGTATTTACTAAGTATTCATCACCTACTTAAAATCAAGCAAACTAAAACAAAAGACAACACAGGGCGTTAATTTCATAGTGGGCTGTTAACCAAAGACATGCCATGCTTCCGAGATTCCCTTTCTGCAAATGGCTCAGCACAGGCAAGTTTTACCACTCATATCAATCAAACTGCAGGATCAACATCTGAAATGGGAAAGATAATTATTCTGTCTGCTCTGTAGATATTACTTGTCATGCTAATAGTTGTTAATGAGAGGAGCAAGGTTTGAATTATAGAAACTAAGACAAGGGTACAAAGCCCAATTTTTTAAAAAAGCTCTGAGATGACCCATTTATGTCCCAGACCACCGGGAAGAAAGAAATGAAAGAAAAGAATTGGGCACTTCAGATTCAACCAAGCCTATAGACCATACTATTTTTCTCATTGTCTCACAGAATAGTTCTTAAAAGAATAAAGCAACTCTCTGCTACATTACAATAGCAAGAAATCCTAAAAATTTTACGTTTCTTGAACAACAAGTGATGGAGAATGGGAACATGTGCAGAAACAAAGAAGTCACAGGTGCAGAGCACGAATCTGTGGTTGGCAGTCTGTCTGAGGTGGCTGCTCCTCACTAGTCCTGCACAGAGTAGATGTGAACAGATCCACACAAGTGGCTCAGAGGGCCATGATCTGGTCCCTACTGCAGGGTGACGTGAGAACTTGTGTATGACCTGAGTTTCTTCCAGCTCGAGCTCTCACTGGCTGAGTAAAGTTTTAACTAACCTTTGTTCTCAACAGATTGCAAAACTTTCTCTTTTTTTATCTCTCCATAGCATTTTATACTCTGGCTCACTTTTAGTTCTCTACAAACTTCTGTGCTTGTAAATGGAAAACTACCTGCCAATAAGCCACATTTCTGTTTTCAGTAATGTATAATTTATAACAACCCCTCTTCAATCAGGCACACTAGCAATGGAGCATTACTGGCACTCAGAAACCAGAGATTCAAATCTTCTCAGTTATTTATCACTTAGTGTCATAACTGCAGTGGGTGTGTTTTGGAACAGTTCCTCTCATCGAGCCATTTAATACAGTGAATAATCTCCTCTAAAGAGACTGGAACATCATGGAAGTTATTTGACAACTGAGGGGCTGTAGCAACATTCAAAGCATATGTTAAGCCTTGCTGTTCAATTAGTATGCCAAATGGCAGCTCAAAATTTAACACGAGTTTAGTACTTAGTCCGGGGATTGACTGGGAAAATATGGTTTGGAAATGTCCACAGACAGGAGAAATATAAGGAAATTCCAAAAAAACCCAAGAAGCAGATGGTGTCCAGAGAACTCTGGATTTTTCTGCTGTAATAAAAGATGGACAGTTCCCTTGACCACATGGTAGCCATTGGATATGAAAATTCAGGATTTTTGTAATTGAGTTACTGGCAAAGAGTTACTCAAAGACCTGGGAATTTAAGACAAGTCATCCAAGCCTTAGATTCTCTCCCTTCCTGCAAACAGTCATTCCTGTGAGAAACAGCATGCCTGCAATTCCACTGGGTTCTATAAAACATCTATTCTCTCAGGCATAATAGGAATGAACCCTTTTCATTATTGCTAGAGCATGGTTCAAATGAGATTGCAATATATTCACACAAAAATACAGCTTATTAATGCAAAGTGCCTACCAAAAGTTAACTACATACATTTAAATCCAGATCTGAACAAATTGGATTCAATATGAAAACTTCTTTGGATATCAGAAGGATTGAAATTTCACCCTCCATTATTTCTTCAATAAGTCTCTTTTTAAAAAGTTTGCTTAGATAAAAGCATGCCTTTTTTGTTCTAGGTTTATTTCCTGAAAATCATAGAATTGCAGAATCATAGAATATCCTGAGTTGAAAGAAACTCATCAGGATCATCGAGTTCAACTCCTGGCTCTCTGAAGGACACCCCAAGAATCACACCATGTGCCTGAAAGCGTTGTCCAAACACTTCTCAAACTCTTTTATGCTTTTACTGTGACCACTTCCCTGGGGAGCCTGTTCCAGTGCCCAACCACCCTCTGGGTGATGAACATTTTCCTAATATCCAACCTAAACCTCCCCTGACACAGCTTCAGGCCATTCCCTCAGATCTTGTCACTGGTCACTGTAGAGATCAGTGCCTGCCCCTCATCTGCCCCTCACAAGGAAGCTGCAGACTGCAATGAGGTTTCCCCTCAGTCTCCTCTGCTCCAGGCTGAACAAGCCAAGTGTCCTCAGCCACTCCTCATATGGAATTAAATTGTTGAAATCAACTTTTTAAATAATTCAGAATATCTGTCCTACCTGGTTTTTCCCATTGAAATGAATGGAACTCCTCGTATATTTGAAACACTACCTTGTCTGAGTAAGGCTGTCAGATATCAGAAATAAATGATTTCTGGACTACTAGCATAAATGTTCAGATTTAGTTCAAAAAGGCTTTTCTGCCAAGTTATAAATTCTCAGACTTTGTTGTTTATGTTTGAAAAGCTGACATAGTCTTCAGACCCGTGCCACAACTGCAATGCTGTAATTTCTATAGGTTTAAAGAATAAACTTTATTAATGAAACATACTAATTAATCATGCCCCTTTGGTAGATGTAAATGTAGTTGTCACTCATGTCAATGAGCAAGGGGAGATTCATGGCTTCAGCTGCAACCCGAAAATGACTGTGCTTATTGTCTGTGAAACAATGAAAAACTGCGGTAGGTACATTTTACAGTCATGTCATAAAACATATCTGAGTAAGAACACATGCTATTTTGATCATTAGGGTTTTTCCAACTGGATGAGCCAAACTGCACAATGCTGTAGAATTTACTTTGATTTCCATAATGAATCACTAAAACAATCCCACAAGGCTATCCAATATAATAAAAGATTAACTATTTCCTAGTACAGAGTCGTGTTTATGGAGATGTGCCAGTAAATTCTCTAATTCAGTCTAGAAGAAATGTACCTCTGACTTTAGAGTAGATATTTACTCTAATTCAAACTCTTCCTTTTGTGACATGAAATCCTGTGTGGTTGCAACTTCTATTAGGTTTCCATACATCACTGTCTCTCACGAGACATAGCAAAAATTATATTGAGACACCAAAAACTGAACTGAAACCTGCTGGTCACGTTTAGACATTTTGCCACAGATGTAAAACAAGTATGTTTTGAAGCAATATACGAAATCTTGTTTATTGCAAGTAAAAATAAAAATATCCTTCCTCACATATATATTCACTGTATCTTCACAAATAAAATCCATTCTCATGTAATCACAGAACCTTTTACATAATACTTTTTGCTTACAATTTGGGAGGAAAAAATTCTCTGTAAGAAGAGTGAATTTTACTATTTCATGGATTTATCCATTCTACAGAGATGCAGCTAAGCTTTCCAAATTACTGTGCGGTTATGTGACTAATCAGAGCACATTATTTTCATTTTCCATTTCCAAAGAGACTGTCTGATGAGAACAATGTTATCTCCTCTAAGGAGGAGATAATATGCTACCTGTGGCTTTGCAAATCAGGAGAGGAAAACAAAGACGGACATGTATGGCAGTTCTCAGGACAGGAGTGTGGTTTCTTCTTGATTTTTTGCTTGCTGTGTTTAAGTTATGGCATACATTTAATGAATTACCACAGAGGGGAAAGAATGAGTGTTAATGATGCAAATGAATACAGTTTTCTTGATAAAACTAGAAGATAAGACATGTTAGCTTAAAATTCACTGACAGAGGTTTAACACATTTTATTCTCTGTTTGCCAGGAATTCTGTGCACCAGCTACAGCACAGCAGTCCAAATGCACACAGCAGCTTCCATACATGTTTGTTCCCAATAGACTCTTGAGTCAGCTTATGGAATCATGCATACTTGATTAACTAAGGTGTGCTACTGCTAAAATGCATTAAGAAAATACCTTTGTGACATAGTCCAGCAAAATCTGATGGTGTTAGATGTGAGTTCCTTTCCTATCAGTGACATTATTTTCCAAGATGATCTTTGGAGGTCCCTTCCAACCCAAACTATCCTAGGATTCTATTATAGGTTCATTTTTCATTTGAAGTATTAATATTGACTTAGCATAAGGAGAGTAGCTGATTTATTATTCAATCCGGTTTCTCTATTTATACACACCTCCAGGTTCTATTTCTGGATGGCCCTTTCAACCTCTGTGAAAACTTGCATCTTTCTTATAATATTTGAGAACCAGATGTGGAACATGGCCCTTAGTTTGCGCTTGGCTGGTGTATTTCTAAAATTGCTGTGAAATTAATACGTTAGTTTTAATTGAGAGTTAGCTGGATATTTTCTTAAATTCCAGAATCTGAATGAATGGGAAATTGTGATTAGTCTAAATTCACCTAACAGCTGTTAGTCTGACTGATATAAATACTCTGTGGAAGCTGGGGTTGATGCTGGGAAATTTTTTTGTGTCCTGCTTAATATAAAATAAAAGGAGATTTGAGGTAGCATCACTGTAAACCAAAGGAAGTATGACTTCTCAGGAAAGCAGAATTGAAAATGAAAAAAACATTCTGCTTTAAAAATGGTAGGGTAATCAAGACTTTTTATTGACCTTCTATTTTTCCTGTCATTAAAAGATAAATTGGCAAGGATCAAGTGCTGTCAAAAGACCAAATAATCAAGGAATTATTTTGCCATTTTGCCTGCAGGATCATAGTTAAAAAAAATACATATTAGAAAGAGTAGTTGAAGCCTCAGTATTTATGAGATGGTTGATATGTGATTTTTGATTTCAGTTTTTGAGGGTAAAATTGGCTAAGCTTCAACAGATTTTGGGTCAGCCTTCTAGTCTGAGCCAATATTCCTTGGAGAAATAGCAATTCAGTTGTTGACTATCACTGCTGCTCTACCTGTGCCTTTTCATACTCACCCCATGAGATTGCACTGACACCAGAGACATTTGGTTCCCGTGGCACAGCAAAGCAGCTTTGGGCAGGAGCTTGAGTTAGGGCAGGGGTTTTTTCCCTTAAATTTCAAGGGAAATATCCATGAGTGCTACATGCACAAGCAAATCATAGGAAGGAGAGGACTATCTCCCTCAGGGAAATATTTCTCCGGGCAGCTCTTTGTGCCAACATTGTGTGTGGAGAAAAATGCACCTTCTTCAAATTAGGCAGTTTTAGAAATATCTTGAAAAGGTACTATCAGAATTTGGGCCAAAATTCAGATGAGAAAAAGAAAATAATCTGGAGGTAGCCCCTACTCATTGCAAATAGAACTTACCACTGATATAAAACGTGTATCTTCATAAAGTAAAAGCAATGGAAAATATTTGGAAATTATTTAATATTCCTTTTCATGGGCTCAGTTTTAATGAAATGTGATCTGGCAGTAGTACCTTAGTGAAGCCAGAGCTGAGATGTGCTAAGGAATGTCTTCACACCATCATTTATATTGGAGATAATGCTCAAAAAATCCCCAAACAAAACAGTACAAAACAAAAGAGATCTGTTGTGCTGAC
Organism: Pomatostomus ruficeps; assembly: GCA_013400735.1. NCBI lineage: Eukaryota > Metazoa > Chordata > Aves > Passeriformes > Timaliidae > Pomatostomus > Pomatostomus ruficeps. Next base: position 49,542 of record VYZT01063987.1, read on the forward strand.
TTTACTGGGAAAGCAATTAAATTGACCAAACATTTTTAGAAACATAAGCCTGATTGCTACTGTATGTATTGTTGCAGCTCAAGAATTATTTTCACATGTTAATAATTCATTTTTTCCACAATGGTATTACTGATTGTCTGGAAGCATATAATTGATTCATTAAATTGTGTAGTTCTCTACAGTTTGACCTCTATTGACGTCTCTGAATTTGTGGCAAGCTATCTTAAAAGAGCAGAAGCATCTTAAAACAGCCAGCAGCCCTACACCAATATAAATATTTTCTACTGTGCTAATGCTCAGAATTCACTTTCTGGCAGCTTACCAAGAATTTTGCATAGGAATGCACTGAGCTGGAGACCCCTGTCTAATAAATTTTATCTGACACACTCAAACATCCACTTTTATTACCATGCCTGATTTTCCCATGCTCATACAATTTAAAGCTACAGCTTCTCCCTTTCTCTTCTTTGAAGAAAGAGCAATATTTTCAGACAGAATGTCACAGCAGTACATTACCATGAGCACTTTCATCTGTGGAAACCTTATGCAAAGGAATATATACTATATATTCAAAAAACCCACATTCTCTCACCAATCCCACCATCTTTCCACAAATGCTCTCCAAATAATGCAGCAAGGGAAAGCATATTTCTGTGACAATTTTACTGTTTATGGACTGCAAAATTTTTTCTTTTGCACTGGAGAATATTTGAATCCTAGTCCTGATGTTGTCTAATCTAGACATGAATTGCCAGGAATTCTGCAATATTTCAGGGGATTTTGTCCGTTCAGTATGCTTTGTCCAGGGTCTAATTCCTGAGGATATATATGTATCTAAAGTAAAAACACTGTGTAAGGTTCCTATAGCACTGCTATGATGAATTAGGAGCACTAAGGAATCTTTGATAGCCTGTCCACACTGTCCCTCAGCTGATGCAGGGGGTCACAATATTTGGAAACTGGATTGATATGAATCTTTTGCTGGTGTCTTATGTGGAAATCAAAAAATATCCCAGACAAGATTTTTAATGCAGTGATTAAACTGTTCCCTGTTCCCATGCTTATCAGTAATTTTCAGCCTTGCCTAATGTTCAGAAAGTTGCTATAATTATATATGTTACAAAAAAAAAAAGAAAAAACATGCACACGGGAAAGAGGTACCTCAGTAAAAAGATTTCCCCAGTCAATACCTTTTTTCCTCCTTAGACAAATGGAAAGTCTTCTGAAGTCCAGGGCACCCTGTACCAACTCCAATGAATCTTGCGTTATTACCTCGCCATGATGTAAATTTACAACAAAGCAAAAAAAATCTGCCCTGAGCTTTTGAAAATATAATTTAATCTGACATTTTAACTTTGGAATTTTTTTCCTAACCAAGAAAATGTGTACTGGTCTTTTTAGTTTTTCCATTGTGACAACTGTAGAAAAGGTAAAATAACGAGAAACAAGAGGTTTATTTTCTTAATTTTTTCACCCAATGATTTTTCCCCAAAATAGATAATTTTAAACTGAAATTCAACTACAAGATAAAATCCCCGAAAGCCATCTATATTATGCCATTAAAAATACACCAAAAATAGGTTTTAACAAGAAAAAAGGAGGATTTTAGCCAAGTTCATGTACAATCATTTAAATATAACACTCAGATGCTCACAGTTTTGGTGCAAAGCAGATGTAAGTGGGTATTTTTTGAAATGTGTGTATTTGTCACTGGCTCAAAGTATGAGCACACTAGAATACCTGGAAATGAATTCTGCAGATTACAGTATCCTTGCAAATGAAGGAAGCTCATTTCTTTCTGAAATACAATGTGAACAAACCCACACAGGTGTACCCCAAAAGCCCTTTATTAATTTCATTTGTTAAATTTCACCATGGTGTGAGAACTAATAGGTTCTTTATAAAGCAGCTAATCTGAATTGACTACAGTCAGCTAAACCACCCAGTAACACAGAGAAAAGCCTCCTAAAAACCCAGACAGAGAGAATTGTGTGCTGTCTAAGCCATGGTCCTGAGATGACACACAGAAGTGTTTGGCTCCAAGCCGTGACTATTTCCACCAAAGTCGGCAGGGTCACTGAAGTGTGGCACAGGTACAGCAGGCTGTGTCCTCCTGCAGCGATCTGCAGAATCACCCACAGCTTTGGTGCAAGCTGCTGGAAGGTCTGCAGCAGGAAAGGAGCGTGGCTGTGGCCAGTGTCCTGCCCGACGCAGCAGCCTGGGAAAGGTCGTGCCTCTAATGCTGGGCCCTGCTCTACCTACGCCCCCTCCTCTGAGCAGCTGGCTACCATCTTGGGTAGTCTTATCTGCTGTGACTTGTCAAGCCAAAATATTTGTTTAAAAAAGGATCAAATATTCATAGCTCATTTATGCATTCTTTTAAAAGGAGAAATGAGGCTTGTCATGGGAGATAAATGCCAAAGTATGTGTGAGGAAAGTACATGTGAAGAAAAGAAAGGAAGAGAAAGGAATGGGGAGAAAAAGCGTTTTTTAACCTGTAGCATTTATAGTTTTCTGCTCCTACAGTCTTCCTTCCTTTGCTCTGTGTCCTGGTGCTGGGAGTTCGATGGCTATAGCCATGCAATCCAGAGCAGCCCTGCTAACCCAGACTTGCCACTGGATGTTGTTGGTTTGCATTTTGTTAATTTTGTTGATTTTTAGAAGTGATTCAGGCAAGTTATTTCCTCCAAGAAACCCCTAAACTAGCACCAAATAAGCTTGTCAGTCAACACTTTTATATAAAAGCCAATGTGAAGCACAAAATGAGGATTTCATTAAGTAGGGCTTTGTTGACAGATTGGTTATTTTCTATATGAGAAGAGTCACAGGACAGATTTCCATTGGTTCTGGGTGAATAGAGACACATTATAATTTTCTTCCCTCATTCCTGCAACAGCAGTCCAAATATCTGACTTTTCTGAATGCAAAAAGGAAATGTTGCAGCTGCTTTCTGCTCACCCCAACATCTCCATTCATCTTTGATTGCCACAGCTTTTAGTCTGAAGAGAGAAAAAAAAAGCAGTTCAGATCATTAAGAAACTTTTTAAGGCTCTTATTCCAAATCTCTTCCTGATAGCAATTAAGCCAGAGTCTCTTTCCTCTGCTACTGCAATGAACACAAAAATAAAATCCTTAGAAATGTGTAATAAACTGGGCATGCAAAAATCAATTTTGACCTAGCTGTAACCACATGTTAATTTTTAAAAGAAAAATACTGTATTTTCTCCCTAACAGGCCCTTTTAATCATATTTTAGACAAATATATTCATGGGAAAAATGTTCCTGAACCTCTCTTACATGTCTCTCTTTTCTTTTCAGAAGAGATGAAATCCAGTATGAAATCACATAGGCCTGAAATAATGCATCTGGTGAAACAGGAATCTACGGCATGATCAATGTACATTTTGTCTCTCAAAATATGGGCATTATTAGAGCTGAGATAGCACAAGCTGCCAGACTGTGAATGTTCCCTCAGAGATCTTAAACAAAAAAAAAACACACAAGAAATCTAATTTTACAAAATTTAACAAACAATCAGAATGACAGTTTAATGTTCTAGATGTTAGACATTTTGAATCAAATAACAGATACAAGACGACAGGTTTTTCTGATTCTACTATGTCATTGTGCAATACAAGCTTAATTTATTCGAAACTTTGCCTTTGATATCTGTTTGTCCTGGGTATCTGCATCAAGCTGAAAACTGGGACAGGGTTTGAATTCTACCAAGCCCTTTCTGAAAATAAGGCTAAAGAAAGACATACATTTGCAGCAGAAAGTGATTCTGGGGTATTTTCTTATTGTTTTTTTCATTTGGTTATTTGGGATTTTTTTTTCAAGCCTGTGCTTAGAAGAGAATACTTAACTTTTGCCAAGGTGATGTCTGAGCTGTAGGGCTGTAGTGCAACCCACCCTCATTTTCCTGGGCCGTAAATCATTTTGCATCTGCCCAGCATTGACACAGATCTTGGTAATGAGACTCTCTGCACAATCTCTGGAATGTGAGTGCATTTAAACTTCTTCTGACTGCTATGAATGTGCAGGAAATGTATTCCCAGTTCCCAAGAATACAGTCTTCCCTCACAGCCAGGGCTACTTGAAGATAGTTTCTTTTCCTGGGACTGCTACACCTGACTAAGCTAGGGAGGTGGAAACTGGGATGGAGCAATTCCAGAACATCTTCACCCTTTTTGAGAAGAAATGACTAGGCAAAGTAAGGTTAGGTACCAGTTAAAATGAAAGATAAAACATTCTAAGGAGCATGGCCAAGGCAAAGGAGCCAAGACATCTGTGATTTCCCCCAGATCCATGGGGCAGATAAAAGGTCAAGAGGCAGAAATCAGGATACAAGAATAAAAGTCCAAGCAGGTGGCATCAGAAAAAAAACCCACAAAACCAGGTTGAAAAACATGTGGGAGTTTTCCTCCCCTACTTAAAAAGGTGAGAAGCAGCACAGCTAAGAAGGCATTGAGGCTGGTGCCCAGCTAAGCTCTTCTGTCAAGCTCCTTTTCATTTAGGAGGTGGTCCACTGCTGGCCTTGAAGCCCAGGTAGTGATGGTCTGCTGGCCACCAACTTAGGTTTCAACTCTATGGGTAGGAGCCCTGAGTGAGGACCCCCCGCTGCCCCCCCACCAAATCACTTCTCACCAAGCTCCCTGACAGCAGCAGAGAAGTTGTGTTCCATGCGCTGTACAAACCAGTGGCTCCACAGGGTAACACTGGGATGGATTATTTAATTACAGACTGTGTCAAAATGTACAGGTGCAAAGAGACCAGTTAGTACAGAGCACCACTGTTAGCACTTCCTAGCTCTGAAGCATTTGGCTTTAATACTTTAAAAACAGCCTTATCAGTTGGATAATTGGTTTTGGTAGCGAAACACTTTGTGACTGAAACAGACCCGTGCTGATGAGACCTACCTGAAAACCTTCCAGTCTCTCTGAAGGGCCAGAGAAAGCTGGGAAGGCAACAGAAACACGGAGAGATTAGCTGCCTTTCTCAGTGGCACATAGCTGAGTGGTATCTCTGGGAATGGTATCTCCATCTCCCAAATCTCAGTTCCTGGCCTAATCTGAAGCTTGATCACTGTTCATCACTTTCAAAATATGGTGCCTCCAACATATCTTCTCCTCAGGTGTGGGTTGCTGGTATCTCAGCACAACCAAACATATACTCACATCAATGACCAGCTTCTTTTTTTCCTTTTAAATCTTATCCATTTCTTTTGAAGACCCATTTCCTTCAAAACCTGAAAGTTTTACTTAATTTCAGTTGAAATCAATAGGATTACTTTGTAAGGTCAAAGCTAAAGATATGCCTATTTTCCCTTAATGCACCCAGACTGTTCACATGCTTAAAATAAAGCAGAGGAGTAAGTGGTGGGGAATTGAGACTACATCCCTGCCGTGGTTTTGATCCTGGCTAAGTGCCAGGCACCCACGGCAGCCACTCACTCGTTCCTTCCCCTGCCACAGCTGGGCAGATGAGGGAAGGAGAGGGGGGAAAAAAACCCGAGGGAATTAACTCAGAGGTCTATGAGTTGAGATAAGGAACCGGGAGAAAACGCTCCAAGGACAAACCAGGCTCAGCTTAAAAGTTGCAAAAGTGAAAATTTATTACTACCTGAGTTAGAAGGAGGATATGAGAAATAAACTAAACCTTTAAAAGACACCCTTCTTTCCACTCCCCACCCCTCCCTCCCTCCCACCAACAGTGCAAGGGGGGCAGGGTGTGGGGGTTCAGGTCAGTCCGTTTCCAAGATCTTCTTCCCCTGCTTAGGGAGAGGAGTTTTTTCCTCTGCTTTTGCCGTGGGGTCCCTCCCACGAAAGACAGTTCTCTGTGAACCTCTGTGGCGTGGTTTTTCTTGTCCACGGAATGCAGTCCTCCAAGGACAAACTGCTCCAGCATGGAAGCAGGGGGCCCCTCTCTCTCCAACCGGGTCTCCCACCTGGACTGCAGTTTCCTCCGACATCCACCCGCTCCAGCGTGGTCACCTCCTTCACAAACTGCGGGACTTTTATCTCAGTCTCTGTCTCTCACTGGGCTGCACCTGCTACGGCTTCTCTGGCATCTACGGCTCCTGCGGCTTCTTCCATGGCTGCTGCGGCTGCTGCGGCTTCCGACATCTCCCGCTCCAATGTTGGCACCTCACCCACGGACTGCGGGTGGCTCTGCATCCCTCATGGACCCCATGGACTGCAGGGGGGACACCCCGCCTCACCATGGGCTCACCACGGCCTGCAGAGGAATCTCAGCTCCAGAGCCTGGGGCACCTCCTCCCCCTCCTTCTCCACTGACCTTGGTGCCTCCATGTTGTTTTCCCTCACATGTTCTCACATCCTCCTCCTTCTCTAACTAAAAGCAGCTGCGTGCACATTTTGTTTGGATTTTTCCTTAAATATGTCATCACAGAGGCATAACCAACCTTTCTAATTGGCCCAAACATGGCCAGTGACATGTCCATCATCTTCAGAGCCATCAGAGATTGGCTCTGCTGGAAATGGTGAAGAATTCCAGAAACTTCTCACAGGAGCCATCTTTATGGCCCCCTCCTCTCTACTAAAACCACAACAATCCCATATAAACAAAGTCGAAGAGCCCTTGTTTGGAATTTACTTTTTCAAGACGAGGAATTCCACAGCTCCAAAGGCTGGGAGGTATTTATTTGTGTTTTCCCAGAGAATGGGGAAAATATGGAGGCTAAAGTATAGGATGGCTATAAAAGCAAGAGCAGAAATCACTGTGTGCATTCTAAATTAATAGATGTAGAGCTGAAGACCTGAAACAGTTGGAACATTTTATTCCAGAGATTTTGTTTTAAAGGAATAAACAAGCCTTGATTTTCAATTGTTATTTCAAGTAACTAGGCTGAAAATGCACAAGCAACTTTGCTGTTACTGGTGTTCCTACAGGATTCCCAGCTCAGAGTATGTCTCTGGGAGGAAGAAAAGGGGGCTTGCCTTTGCCCTTGCCACCTTGCAAACAACCTGCAAGACACTTTTACCCGGTTTGCCCATTTTGTTTATTTGTCTTTTGAGCAGAAGCTGGGCTTCACAGCAACACGGGACTCTCTGCAACCACTGCTTTGCAAGTAGACTAATAATAAAAATAAAAAAGAATGTTAAAGCTACTATTGTTTAGCATATCAGATATGTCACACATGTCTGACACAGGAGCAGTGAAGATGGAAGGACCCTGGGATTTCTACCCATATCCTAAGCAGTCAAGCTGACTGCATTTATATCAGACGCTATAGGCTTTTCTTGCGTCTAAAGGTTCCACGACACAACATTGTTACTTCTCTGCCTGAGAAGGGTGGGCTATGGATGCCAGAAGTTCCACTTCTGTATTTAGCCTTTTCAGTGTCAAATACACAGAATCTTCTTTTCTAGTGATTATGCCATTAATATGTTTGACAAAAGAATGAAAACTTTCTATTGCAAATGGCTTTTGTCAGCAACTATTGGTGCCTTTACAATTTTGCATACTTGTCGTTTATTTTTATAGTATTTTCAAATTTCATTTTAACTTATGGTATGGCAAATTGTTCACCAGATGGGAAGGAACCTTGAGGAATAACATTATTGTTATTGTTGTTGTTATTAATCATGACCATGAGTAAAATGAAGAAAAGCAGACTTCTGTTTTACTTCAGTGGAGAATTTGGAAAGACAGTGGCATAATTCATTCCAGTCAGGACAATCACCCCTTTCCTATCTCTGTTATTCAGCCTATTAGGCAGTGGTTTTGGTTCACAATAAAATATTCCAGGACCAGATTGAATCTTAGCTTCACAGCTGTGCTCCTAAAATGTGCAAATATTTGATGTGTCTCAGGTGCACATTGAGAAACCATAAATCTTTCTATTGCCTGTCTGATGACTCTGACTTCTGCAGTCTGCTGATCCACCTACAGTCTGTGCAATGGCTTTAGTAAATGTTTGGTGACGTACACGAGACAGAACAGAAATTTAATCCATAAAGGAACTAGCATTTCAGTTAACTTGAGATTTAACAAGGTTTTCTTCAATTTTTTTTTCCAGACCCTTACTCTGGCAGCTTCAGTGACACAGTGGTTCCTTTGGCAGCTTTGCAGTGAGCTGTGTCTTGCTGTGGCATGGTTATCCACAGGGTCCACACTCTCTGTCAGATACCTTTGATGCTCAGTGAGGCATTTCGTGTATTTTGCATCCTGAGGAGCCAGTAAGCAACTTGTCTTTTATCATACTCAGAAGCTCACTGAATACTCAGCTGCTGATGCAGAAGTAACCTAAATGCATTCTTTATCTTTGTGTAAAATTCTGGTAGCAATTATCAATGTTCTTAAAAGGTTTGCTTTTGATGCTTCATTTTCTTTTAACATGGTAGGAGATATGAATAATACAGATCTTACTGATGTCACTGGACAATTTTACATTCAATGTAAAACAACTCCCAGCACCAAGACCACACTGAGGCAGAGAAGTGCAGGCCAGATCAACCAGTGATCAAAAGAAATAACATTAGCAGTCACAGTTGACACTAGTGATGACATTTCCCTAATTAAACCAACAACATCACCTCTGCATGGGTGCAAGAGACACTAGTTCTTTGCATTTGGACATGTAGTTTTCCCACCACTACCTTGATGGTGTTTAAAACAGTGGCTGTCTTCTCCAGAAGTGTCATATTCATAAAATTGCATGCATCTCCCAATTAGAGCTTCATAGACAACTTGAGACAGAACAACAAGATACTCCTTGGTGTACTCTACAAACCCTGTACTGCTGATTAAGTTGACTGAGGGTAGGAGATACACAGACTTGCCAGCATGAAACTGTGAAATATAAAATTGCAGAGGCTTCAGACTCCTAGCCCGTCAGACTGTGCTCAAGTGGGCTTTCTGTTCAGTGTTGGTGAACCATTTTCTCCCCTCAGTGGTGGCTCTTGGATGGATTATGTCCAGGCTTCATCCCAGCTGCCTGTGAATTGAAACCCAGGAGAGTTGTCTCACTCCCTCCCCTTACCCTGTGCCTGAGGTCTGACATTTGCACCAGGTATGGTGACCCTTGGACTCTGTGTGTGCCCCTTAGGCTGGCACCATTTGGGGGGGGTTAGTTCCTCATCTCCTTATGCTGGGACAATAATATCCAGGGGCAACTTTATACCATGATGAGTTTGTGTATCCTTTCAAAGTATGATTATAAATTTGTGGATTACTTTCAAGCTTGGTAATTTTACTTGGGTAAAGCGTTAGTGATCTGTCTATGAGCCATACCATGTCAAGGACAAATTTATGAGGAATTTTTTCCAGTGCCAATACTTCCAAGTTTTTTAGGCATCAAAAAGTCCAAAGGAAGAAAAGGAAAGATCCAAAAATGGACTCCTGTTCCAGACTGTTTTTTGGATGGTGTCTGCAGTGCCCATCCTTGATCAAAGTGTGGAGCTGAAATTCCCAGTGACAGTCCCTGTACAACACCAGTACAGACATCAAAGAGCAGGGTGGGCTATGATTGCACTGCCTTAGTGCACAGCCACAAGGTTTTTGAGCTAGGACACTGTGCTTTGGGAAAAAATAAACCAACAGTTTTCTTATGTATTGCAAGCAGCTATTTAGATCAAAAGCGTTTTGCTTTCTGAGTTTGCCCTCAAATATATTCTGACCAATTTTGTTTTTACAGAAAGCAGCTTCTCAGAAATCCTACTTGATTACAGTCTCAGACTAGCCTATTAGAAGTATTGTTTGAAATCAGCACTGACTTACAATATAAAGGAACGATATGTTATTTTGTAAGGAAAAATTTCTGGAGTGGGATGTGATTTGCTTACTTTCTTAGTTCTTTCATATGATATTAGCTTGTTATTATATGTTGACAGAGTGAAAGCTAAGGAATTTATCTTCAAACACAAGCCTTATTTTCTTAGAACCCATTTCCAAAAGCCTAGTAAACCTATTTGGTAAATTACCGTAATTATCTTTTAATTCCCTTGTTCATAGTGGGAAATGCAAGTGTGCACCTTAATTACAAAGGGATTTGTTCACTGCACAACTTAAGCAAATGTCCCATCTGTATTTTCCCCTCAGATGTAGACATTTCAGGTTTAAGGCAGTTAAACAGAGAGAAAATTGTGCCTATTGCAGAGTGCATTGATTACAGAGTGCCTGAGACTCATAGGTGCGATGGTCCCCACAAATTATCTCTTTCTCACTAAGAAGAAAATACATGATTTTTAATTCTTTCCTTTGGACCAGTGCATTTGCTTCTGTAGAAGTGAAGGGGTTGAGACTCTGAACTCTCAAATGCTTATAAAACATTGTATAAAAGTGACCGATAGCCTTCAAAACAAGGCGAATTTGGGAGGTATGTGACCAAATGCAAGTTCATTGTCTTATGTGAACAATGATGAAAGTGCATACCATTTTTTATGGTGACTTTAAGGATGATGACTCTGTTTCCTCGAAATTCTTTCAGTATGCCAATGTCAGGACATTGCTCCCGATGTGGAAGCGGCGGCCTTGGTGAAACGGTTAAATAAACATATCGTTATTGTCCAGCTTTAGAAGAGGATATTAGATTACATACCAGGACAGTAGGCCATGCCTGTCTTGAGCATTAAACTATGCCTCAGTCTCCATTTTCCTGTAGTGCTGTGTTCAGTTTTGATTACCTACAGCTCCCAAGCTTGGTTTATTTATCTAAGTGCTATTCTAATATAAACTCACTGAGATTAGTTCTGCCCTTGGTCCCATGAAGGCAGCTCAGTGGGAAATGTGACTCAAGCGATCAAGGACAGAATTGAATCCATTACCATTTTCTGAGGTATCTGTGTGTTTATTTTTGTGTTCAGATCTTTAAAAGTCCTTTCAAATAGGACCAGCAGGTTTTGTGATGGGAATGCCAGTTAGAATAGAGGTGATTGAAACTGTAATAAGCTTTCACATGAGCAGTGACAGCTCTAAGGATTTTTAGCTGATGAGGATCTTAAGAGAAGATTTTGTACTAGATGTAAGTGTGCATATGCATATAAAACTACGGAGGTTTAACAACATGGTGTCATGCAAACCAGGAATGGTATCAGTTATTCATTATCAAGATAGTACTAACAGAAGTTAGATATTTTTATGTTGGAAAATAGAAAAATATTGCCATTACTTTGTAAAAAGCCTTATAACTTTCTCCCATGTGCCATTTCCTGTAGATCAGCCCACAGCTGACTGTGAGCTTGGGGACACCAGTGAAATCCCCACAGGGACTGCTGCATCTACCCAGCACCTTCATCTGCCTACTGCCCTTGTGGTGCTGGGATTGATGCTCCCACAAGTGTCCTGCTCAGAGATCCTGCATCAAAGATGTCAAACTGGCTGTGAAGAAAGCAGGAAAGAGAATGTGAATGTGGGGAACAAAGAGCAATTCTGGAGTCAGCATGAATTTGGCATGGTGACCAAAAGGAAAGCTGGGGCAGGAGAGGGAAGGAGAGGTAAGAGGATGAGTTTGAAAGCTTGGTATGGGGTGGGTGATTGATTACTGGAACAAAAATAAGGGAAAGGCAGAAATTGAGTGAGAAGAAAATATGACCCAGGGAAAAGGAGGAGATAGAAGAGACGATAGGCAGGAAACACAAGTGATCGAAGGGACTGTGGGAACAGAAAGGGAAGGTGGAGAGAAGAGAAAGCATGAGAAAAGGGAGGAAGGAAGAAGATGGTGATAGAAGGAGAGAATAAAATGACCAACAGAAAAAATGTACTTGTGGAAGGGTCTCAGGTAAGTGCAGCAGCAATGCCAGTGTGAGATTAAAAGCAAAAAGTAACAAAAAATATTCTTCAGTATTTAATTCCATGATTGACTTTAGCTATCAAATAACAGAAAACAGCTGCATTTCATGAAGTAACAACTGGTCTGCAGTTGTAATCTAATCCTTGCATTTGACACTTGGAAGAAAAGTATTTTCCCTGCATATGTGATCCACTTATATGACTGGTACCACATTGAAGAAATTAGTGAAGTTGCAAACTAAGTTGTTAATTGCTTCTTTTGTCTTCCTATTTTCCCTTGTATATTTTTATCAAAGAGGGAAATGACAGGTTTTAAGAGGCTGGGCATTGTCTTTCTGAGTCAATTTACCTACTATGTACATTTTCCTCTCTTCCAAGTTTGTGCATCATTGAAAAATAAAACCCTTCCAAAAAAGATCAGATTCAGAATGAAAAGAAGCAGTAGGTGAAGATAAGTATTAATCAAAAGTTCAAAGGTTGAATTATTTTTTCAAGAGCTTAAAATATATGCACTTGTGTTTAGGAAAGTAAAATCTGAAAATATTTGAGCAACACATCTACCTTGTTCCTGTATGTCTCTGAAGTTCAGTCTTAGAAAACACATCATGTGCTAAATTAAATCCCTACAAAATGGAAAGAATTTAAGTTATTGTGGTCTTATCTGAAAAAATCCAGACAATAAATTGAACAGGTCTCAGTTTATCTTTCTTCTCGTTGAAAGATTAAACCAGCTCTGAACCTGCAACTTCAAGGATACTAATTTTTTTCCTACATGATACAAAGGCCACTTAAGCCAGAAGATTGCAGAAAGTAATTTTCCTTATACCCTCTCCGTATTTTTTTCCCTTTGAAGTAGTAACCTAGGAAAATTTATATTGGTGTGAATTAAAATATTTCGGTTAAAACACACCACACATTTGTGAAGAATTAAAAATGGCCATCATCTTGCCGAGTTCCCTTGCACTTTTAAGCTGCAAGGCAGATACCATTTCCATCGTTCACCCCCCAGCTTCAGTTGTCCAGAGCAGTTAAAATATTGCAGTGTGCTGTACCTCTCACCCAGCCTGCCAGCCCAGATTCCTTCCTAAATCCCTATCGTGAGGAGCCCTAGCCCCGAAAGCAGGGAAAGCTTAAATCAGTGTGCCACTTCATAGGCACAAGAAATAAATCCATTGGAAAGCAAGAGTCATTAGTTCTGATGCTCATGGACCTGCATGTTTACCTGTGAAAACTTTTTTAATCTGACATCCTTAAATTACTTCAGTTCCTACTTTTTCCCAAATGAAATCAGATTTTATGAAAAATTCTGAAGGTGATTAATTGGTTTCAAAGCCTTCCAAATACACTCAGCATTTCCACTGATATTAGTCTTCTTTTCACAGGAGAGAAATGAGGTTACTGGAAAGCATATTATACCAGCCTATTTCTTCTGGATTAAACGTGCTTGAAATAAATGTCATTCCTTTTCCCAGTCTACAATTTATCATTTCAGAGTGAGGGAGCGTGTCTTATTTTATCAGTGTGTTGTGTAACATTTTTCCATGTCACTGTACAAAAAAAAAATTTATTTGACATATTAAAGCTTGAAACATACTGCACAGAGAGCAAACACTGTTACAAGTACACTGCAATTACGTGCAACTTCATTAGGCATTTCACCATCAGTTTCTAAAGGACTGGGATCCTCATTAAATAAAGGATTTAAATGCCTAAAGAGATTTGGCAAACTAGATTCAAATCTGCAATGCAACCTGTTGTGCTCGGCTATTACCCATCCTGGTATTCACTAGACTCCGAAGGCACCGAAGGATTTATCCTTGCAGCTCTTTAATTGCTTAGGGCTGGTGCTCTGGGCACTACAGGAACTGACCTATTTCTGACAGGTGTGACTTTGCCTTCCAGCTCACAGTTACAGAATGATGTCTTTCCAGCAGAAGCAAGGGACACTGTCTCCTGTAATCGTACACAGACTCTACCGTGCAGAAGAAGGGCTGAGCAGTTAAACCAGGGTACCTCTGCAGCTGATGGGGTGAAGCAGGCACTTCTAGAGGGATGCCTCTCTCTCCTACTTTCGCCATCTGCGTTAGGATGTGAGGTGTTGCAGTTACACCAGTTATGGTACAGGATGTCTAGGAAGGCTGTTTCCAATTTAAGTATCTGCACTGTAATGTTCAGATGAATCCCCCTGATTTTACACAGCATGGTGGGATATTGTAATAGATATCCCCAAGGATGCAGAGCAGAAGCTGGCACACTGAAGTGCGGTGGGGCTCTGCAGCACAGACATGTCAGTTCAGCAGAATTACCTTATGTCCTTGACCACACAGATCCAATCATACTAATGCCCATCCTGGTAGTAGCTCAGAGATTGATGTGCTCAACAGCGTATGAAGTGTATATGCACAGCATATTAACACTTATGTGTTATTATGCACTGTGTAGGTCCTCTGCTAGGCCTTGCACAGCAGAAAATCTGAGAATGTATACAGCACACATAAAGGATGAATCACCTTATAAAGTGCATTCAATGCTTTTGACAAAAGCGTGTTCTCAGCTTCTTTTCTAGCATCACAGCTCATGTCTAAGAGGGAGGGGAGAACTTGAGAGGCTGGGCCACTTTTCCCTTTCCCAGAAGTGATCCATAGGAGAAGCTGCTGGCAGGAGTCTCTCGACCTTCCTGTGCTGCAAAGACAGCAAGAGCCCTGATCCAGAAAAGGTGTAAGCGAGATCCTGATTCTGCAACTTGGCACTTGTTGGAGCATGAGTCCTGGGCCCTGGCCAACAACAGCTGCAGCACATGGAATGAGCTTGGGTCCTAAATCCTGTGTCCTTGTATTGGAACCGGGGATATTGAGAACAACATGGATAACACAGAGATTCAATGGACCATAAAAAATTACCCTCCAGCATTAAGAAAGATAGCATACTCATTTAGCCACCCTATTATCAGTAAGCCAAGGAAATGTGGTATTAAGGACACAAATACATAGGGAATTTAACACCAATCAGCAATGATGGAACAGGAGAAACCTGTTCTCTTCAAAGAGTTGCTATGCCCTTTTGTCTTTTGCACCACTGAATAGGAAGAGTGTCCCAACAATTCATATCCCAGCAGCACACCAACGTGCTGAGTTATAACATGTTTTGGTCTCACAGAAGGAGATCTTACAGGAAAGCTTGTTAGAAAAGTAATCTCTTATGGGTAAGGTATTAAAATATAATCTTAGGGTCCTAGCCAGTACAGGATCATTTATTTTAGTACAGTTGTTAATTATGCTTAATGCCCTAAGAGATAGAGAATGCTGAGTGCCTGGAAAAACAGAACCATTTCATGATTACACATTTTCAGGTGAAGGTTTTTTAAGGGGAAATACCATCATACATCTTTATCAGATCATCACTGGTGACTTGAGGAGAACTTACAGCTAGGTCCAAAGACAGTGTAGGTGGACAGACCTCCAGGAAATCAGTGGAGGACTTTTTGTCTCCAGATCTGTCCAGTGAAACCACACTCAATTTTATTCTGTGCAGCTGCTTTATCAGTTTGTTCTGCTTCTTTGGAAAGAGGTGCCGTAACTTGGCTGTGAACTGAGTGAGAAAGTAGGTGTTAAGTTCAGTATGTATGGGGATTCTTGGAGACTTGTCTTTCCTTGACCAGGTGTGAAGGGCTGCAGGTCTGCTTCTCTAGTCTCTTTTTCCTGGACATATTGCTATTCACAGCACACAAGAAACAATTCCGCTACAAGTTTCAGCAAGTTTTAAATATTGCTAAGTGGGTTTTTTTAATTTACCATAATATTTTCACACTGTAAAAGGATTTTCTTTTTTATTTTAACACGTTATTGCACACTGTATGTTCATAATTACCTAGTATTTCCATGCTCTATAGATTTCTCTTGATTGTTAATATTAAAAGGCTTATTAAGATCTTCTCTATCAGCTTATGGTCTCCACATATACTTAGAGGGCTGGCAAACTTGGCATAGGATAAATGTCACTTTTAAAATATGTTACAGACAGAGTAAAGTGGAGGTTAAAAAAATAGAGATTAGAGTGTTGAGTAAATGTCATGACTGCCAGAATCAATCGAAAATGAGCATTCTTGCTGGCTTTAGCTGGAATGAAAAGAGACTTCTCCTCCCCCAAGCCCAGTCCCGGAGGAGTACAATCAGGATGGTACTAATGAGCAGAAAACTCACAAGGTAGGGGTGATGTTTCCTTCAGAAATACTATATGCATTGGTGCCCTGAGCCCCCTAAGGACCTAAAATCTGTTATTGTTCCTCCTGGGAGGTCCGTTTACACTTAACACACATCTGGCTTAATTAGGTTGACAGCTGCTGCAGGTACTATTGGACAAGGTCCAGGCATCAGAGTGCATTAGCATTTGTTTAATGGTTTAACCTTTCATAATCTGATCTTCACTGCGTAAATGAACCAGGGAGATATCTTTTATTACTTGTTAATGTGTGTTGTGTGTGTATGCACATACTCACACTCACAGAAACATGCAAGCAATCCACATCAAATGTGTCCCACCGTGCCCTGAAAATCCAAATCTTTTCCGACTGTAAACTTCTGCTTAAATAAATGCAGCTTCGAATAAAGCAAAAATGAACAAGATTAGCAGTGAAGACAGTAGCGGCCAGGCTGTATGTAAAGACAGAAGAAAATACAATTACGTCCATGTACAGAAATTGGCCATCGCATATTTACAACCAGATTTTGTATACATATGAAATTCATGTTTTAATTAAAAAGAAACAAACCAGGACAGAGAAAAAGGATTATAGTTTTTGCTGCATACAGAAATGAAGCCAACATAGAAGGTGTTCCAGAACAGACTCGTGTTTGACAATAAAGCTCATGCTTTTAATATTTTTAAATAGATCCAATGAACAAAATAGGCCTGATTCTGCCCCCATTAAAAGCAGAGCAATTCCTTCAAAGTCACTGGAAATAATCTGGTTTTACACTTGGGTACCTGAGGGAAGAATATAGCTCAAATGATTAGGCATGTGCTTTGTTTTCTCAAGAGAACCCTTTCCACATATCCATTGAAAGGATTTTTTTTCAGTTTTAAATATTCTTTTATGTCTAGTTGGCTTCTTTCCATAGCAAATCCCTGTAAAAATAGCCTTTGGCAATGCAGCCAACTTCAGCACAAGCCCAAACCTTGTTGTATCATTGAAAGCAAAACCAAATCCAAAGGCACCTTTCCAAATCCAATCAGCTTTCTTTATACACCAACGTGCTCATTTACCTGACAAATTATTGTTCACCTTTCTGTTGACTCCTAGACTGTAATACTCTTCATTTGGAGACTTTGAATATCAAAACAAAGAAAATCTTTGTATAGTGAAGAATCCTATTTAAATATTAATAAATTAAGCCCTTCAGAATGTTCTCTTCCAGTATGTGCTCTTGCCATGGCCGTAGCACACGTCAGATCTTCTCTGTGGTTTGGTGCAGACAGAGGAGAGCAGCCTTCTGCACTTGCCATGTAATGAGACGTGTCTTTGGCTGACGCACTGCTGTTTTGTGCTGCGATGCTGAGGAACAGAGCTCAAAGCTCCACTCCAAAATCTGTCCCAGGGCTGGACCCTCATTTTAAGAGATGCATTTCCATTGTTTTGCCCTTGTGGGACATTTTGTCCTCTGTGGGACTCTCTCAGGTTGTAATGTGTCTTAGCAGAGCAGCTCAGGGTACCAGCATCACTCAATAGTGAGTGCATGTGGAAACCCAGTTAGTCCACATATTGAACATCTTTGACTATTTAAGGGCAAGAGCACAGAGACCACACTCTCCAATCTCATGCATAATAGCTTTTTGTACTCTAATTCCCTTTTAAAAGGGCATCTTCTCCTCTGTTTAAGTGAGTAAACTTCTACATAAGCAGTGTAAACAAAACTTTAATGAGAATACTGTGGTTACTGACTGGATCAGGGTTTCAGGCCCATTAGGCAGCTGCTGTCCAGGCATTTTTGGTGCTTATAGTACTTGTTATTTCATGTGTAAACTCTCTTAAGCCATCTCTAAATCATGCAATAGAGTTTGGTATACAGACTCTTGTACTAGCAGAGTAATGGCTGTGCTGGAAAACCCACCCTGAGGCACACAGACCCATGAGGACAAAATGTAAGATTTATCATGACGTACCCTTGCTTGATTCCAGCAAGCGTCACATATTTANNNNATTCCAGCAAGCGTCACATATTTACATTACAGGGGAGGGAGGGAAGAACAGCCAATGTAGCATGAGGCAAAAAAGAAAGAGACTTGAGGAACATACTGGGGGCTTGAGTCTTTTGGGAAAACCTAAAAGATGAAAAAATAAGCAGTAGCCTTTTCTTCATGATCACACAGGCCTTGCCAAAGCATATTCTGGGAGAAAATAGGTACAGGATTTTTCCTGCTCACACTCACAGGAAGTCATATGCTGGAAGTGATACAGTGCTACTGCATAACGTAGTTTATTTATTAATATGAAATTTAGCATCATTTGTGCTGGCCTACTTGAGGAATGTTTTCAGGAATTTTTTATCTCTGTTAATGCCCAGTTCCACATGAAATATACCTTTAGTACTGACCATGGTCTCCTGCCTAACCTGTCTGCTAGTATGACAGCTTAAAATTAACTTTCCACAGATAGAAGTAAAAAGCTGTTGCTGAATGTTAATAAAAAAATGGGGAGAAAAAAAAAGAAAAAAACCCCAACCAAACAAAAAAACCCAAAAAATCCCCTAAAAAACAAAAAATAGTTGGATGGCACAGTTTGATAACATTTGGCCTCCACAGCTTTGTGTTCAGGAAAAGTTCTGCAGGAAATTGATTTGGGACATTTTAAATCCTTAAAATCAGCTATGTGCTTAAATATTTTGCTGAATTGGTACCTCACTCCAGAGAAAAAACAACTTACTGTAATCTCATTGGGATCAGATTTCCATTCCCAGTTTCCCTGAAAAATCAATGTACAGAATGAAAATCAATCCCTACT
Organism: Pomatostomus ruficeps; assembly: GCA_013400735.1. Classification (NCBI taxonomy): domain Eukaryota; kingdom Metazoa; phylum Chordata; class Aves; order Passeriformes; family Timaliidae; genus Pomatostomus; species Pomatostomus ruficeps. Next base: position 68,290 of record VYZT01063987.1, read on the forward strand.
CAAAATGTGACCAAAAATGTTTTAATTTCTGAATAAACGTTACTTCGAAGAAGATAAAATCCAGCTACACCAACAGGCAGTCAAAGTATCATCTTACAGTATATCTCTATGTCTAATTGCTTGCCTTGTTTTGTGTTGTATGCTTCTCCTTGTGTTCCTGAATGATTTATGGAAGGGGTTTCTGGAGGGATTCTGTACCTTTTACCTCCTAATATGTGCTATTGTGTTCATTTACTACAATTACTAACAACAACAATAACAGTTCTTAGGTGTTTTTAAAAGAGGAAACCAATCATTGCCTAATGTTTGCAAGGGGGTAAATGGAGGTTAAGAGAGCTGAAAGTAGTGTGACTAAGAGCCTTGGCTGGTAGATGAAGGCAGGAGACAGAAATAGTTGTTCTGAAACCAAGTCTAGGGTTTGAAGCACAATGTCTTTCATCAGAAATCCTGGCTGTCACTATGAGAGGTCACTAACTTCATCTGGTTATATATTTTACCAGGGAAATGCAGCACTTCAATACAAACATTCTACATCTTTGGCATCATACTAACATCTTGATTTTGTGTACAAAATCTATTCTTTCTTCTGATGAAGGTCAGTCATTCTGTAGAGCACAAGTGTCTGGGAACACCATGAGGCCTGAATCATTACAGCAGCTGTGCCCTGTTCATGTATCTGTGGGAAAACAGAAATTCATGAAGGGTATTCTTCCACTTTATGGTAACAATTGCAAAGCTGTTCCAAGTGTCTTTCCAAAATAAATGTCAACTGTGACTATAAAAGCAAGTGTATGGCATAACTGAAAGTTTTTTTAGTCACAGAACTGAAGCTTGTTTCTGTTCTTAAAGTCATGGCTTTTGCCTATGGGCTGCAGCTTGAAGAGAGAGTCTAAATTCAGGTAGAAAGCTCTATGAAGTGAGAAAAAAATGAGAAATAGACAAAAGGCTGGATGTGTTCTGCAATGAGAAGGAAGAATTGAAAATGATCCCAGAGTATAAAGACTTGCAAAACAAAAAAGGATTATGGCATTTTGAGAAGTACCTTCTGGAGAGGAAGGATGTATTTAAGGGACACAGCGTTACAGTTCTTATAAACACTTTTCCAATAAGACATTTTTCTCTGTTAATGTTGCTAGTTGGCTGCCTCAGTGACCAAGAGTGAGAGTCCTGGACAGTTGGTGTAAACCAGATTAGAGACCCTCCAAATTTCTGAAACGGAAACCAGATGAAAAGTTTGAACATTGCAGTCATGGACTGGCTCTCTCCACAAATATTTAAAATACTACACTAAATATCTCTAAGGGAATGTTAATAATGAAGATGATACTCTGCACCAAAGAAAAATGACGTTAAGTATTTCCTGTTACTAAAATCACTTTGCATAATAGTGGGATTGTAATGAAAGCACAGTTCCAGTATTAGCAGGACATGTGGTGTTATCAAATTGAGCAATTTTTGCACAGAAGCAGCATATGACTGCAAGTTAGGATTCAATTAAAATGGTTTGACACATGCCTGAGCACTGTGGGGTTAGTCACCAAACCTTACTCATCTAAGCAGCACGCCTCTGGGGAACAAACACAACATCAGATGTTTCTACTATGTGCTGACTCTTTGAGTGGGAGGGCAAAGGAGATTCAGGGGAAACTCTGTGGGGAGAGTTGCTGCAAGGAGGAAGGGTTGGTACAAATCACTCAGCCAATGCCCTGTGTTAGTGCCATCTCATAGACAAACCTCCTTGGGGACATCTGTTGACAATGTCTGTGTAAACAAAATTTCATTAAAAAAAAAAATAATAAAACCCCATGGCACTTAAATAAAAGAAAAACAAGTGAGTGCTTTTTCCTGAGAACTAGTTTTAGGCTTTGGACTAAAATATTCCACTACTGAACTTAATTGCTTTCAATTTACCAACATCAACCACTAAGCTTTAGACAAGTGATAAATTAGATTTGTTCATACGCTGCCTCAGCCCACCACAGTGACATGAGACCTTGGGTGGCTCTTCCCTCAACCCACACTGCTGCTTCTGAACTATAACTAAGGGAAGGAGTCCTCAAAAGGCTGCCTTTCCCCATCAAACATATAGCTGTGAATGGGCAAGGCAAGGGCAAAGAAATAAGATTTTAAGATGACAGAAAGTTGATATTTCTGCTCCAGTTTCCCAATTTTACCTTCTATGAAAAGGCTTCATGGAGAAACCTTCTTAACACATGAAGGCAACCATGCCTTAATAGCTGTCCCTAATTCAGCCTCCTGCAAGGCTAGCAGGCTTGCTGAGGCAGTCCTGCCCATCCCCAGCAGCTGGCACAGGGAAGAAACAGGGGATTGTGGAGGGATCTGATTCTTCACTCTTGAGCTGCCACTGCACACTTGAGTTAAGTGAACAAACTGGAGGGAGCCATTTTTTGGGTGTTGTTCCCGAGATGTGAAGGCTTATGCATGCTTTCTCTGTGTAAAGAGGGTAATGGCTACTTCTATCACTCTGGACTTCTTGCTGTCACTTGGGTTCAAATTTCTCATTACTGAGGTTAGTGCTTCAGAGCAAAAATAGCTATCAACCATCAGAAAAAAGACAAGAGATGTTCTTCTGCCCATCAGGAAACATGGTCACAGTCAAATACAAACTTAAGAGTATGATTCCCTCCAGTTCAAAGACAAAACTTAGGAAAATAATTATATTGGATATCAAAAAAACCCCAAATCAAACCAAAACAAACCAAAACAAAAAAACCAAACTAACAAAGAAACAAAAAACCAAGAAAACCCCCAAAAAACCACACTACGAATATCTAGAAAGTTTAGCTGTCCTCGGCTTTTTATTTTGTTTTGGTCTTCTTCCTGCATTGGAGGAGAGCACAGTGTGGGGTGCTGTGGAATGAAGCCTCCTGATCCCTTCATTGCACTGGAAAGCTACCGCTTCTATATGTTGAGTCATGCCCTGAGCCTAAACCTGTGTAGCTTGTTCAGCAAAGAGGGAACTACAGACAAGGTGGCAGCTACAGAACCTTTGATTCACTCAGGCCTGCTTTGACATAGTCTACAGTGAAAACACAACAGAACATTCTTATTTTACCATTTCCTCCCTAATCATAAAGTGCATGTATATATTCATTCACGTTTTTCTGTGTTGTTGGACAGAAATATTTAATAGGGATACAGGGGGTTTTATCATCCTCCAAGATTCCCAGTGAAGTATAATTTGAATATAAACATCTATATTGTTTGGACTAGTCTTTTCCTACAGATAGCAGTTGTCCAGTTGACTTACAAAGCCAGCTATTACATGAGACAAACACTATGCCACTCTCATTTAGGTAAATGATTAAAAGCCACATGGTCCCATGCCATTGCCTATTATTAGAAAGGAAGTGCATAGTTTCATGTCTTTTGAATTTGGGCAACCATAATTTTAGGACCAGTAGATCTCATCAGTTCCTCAAAGAGGAATCAACCAAATACAGCAGATTGAACAAAAGATACAAAATCTTGCTCTTTCCCAGAAGGTGTTTTCCTTCCTCTTTTGTTTTGCCAGCATTACATTTTCTCACCTACCACGGAGGATAAAATCTGCAGCTACTTAACACATTAGACTCAGTGACACTAAAAATAATGCATTTAAATGTGATATTTGTGACTATGTGCCCAGCATGAAAAAAATATAATTTCCTTAGATTCAATTTAGGCCTAAGGGTTTCTGACTGCAATTATGGTGTTGATTGGATTAGTAAAATTGCTTAAATATGCAATGATATTTCATCAGCTATTCCAAGGCTTCTAGGTTATAGACCTAGTGAAACAGACTCTGGAAGTAAGGAAATGTGGATGTGAAAAGCTGGTTCAGTTATATCCAATCAGAAAAGTAAGCAAAAGTATAATATACTGAAAGTTCAAAATAGTCTATGGCAGTGATAAAATCAGCTGCAGAAAACCAATACAGATGTGAAGAGAAGAGGTGTAGCAAACGGGAGATGCACATTAGATGAGAGATACAAAAATGCATTTTGGATGTGGTGCAAAAAGACTGAAGCACACTTGTCATACAACAGTTACATTTTGTAGCTGAGTATACATACAAGCAGGAATGAAAAGTGTTTATACATTTCAGATGATGCTGAGTGCTCTGTGGGTAAAACAGAAAGCTTAAAATGCAAAATAAGTATTTATATTAATATTTATAAAATATAAAATTAAGATTTCACTGAGAAATCTACTAAAGTAATGACAATGTTTCTGAAAACATACTGCTTTCTGGTACTGTGCTTAATGTATAAATACCTAGTATGCAGTGTGCCAACAGCTATCTAATTGTAAAATCATGTGTTTTCAAAATGCAGATAAAAACCCCTGTACTTCAAATAAAACTGGAGTAGGACAGGTTAAATGGCTCAAGAACAGTCCATATATCCTACTTATAAAAGCAAAAGCAATAGGTGCAATAATATTTAATTGAAAAATAAAAATAATTTAATACCTTCTTCTCACAGATTTTATTATGAAAGTATTTTCTTGTTTAAACAAAGAAAGAGTTGTCTGAAACGTGATAGGTTTGGAAAAGAAAAGAATCTAGGTATTTCGGTGGGGAAGGGTTTCTCTAGGTTAAATTAGTCATAACTCGTTCTTGGAAAAACACACAAAGAAGGATAAGTCAAATTCTTCTGTAATATGCATGTAGACAAGAACTGCATTTGAAGATTAATTATCTCATTATTTTGCTAATATGCTGTAATTAAGTGAGCTATAGCACTGAAATTACTAAATGTGGGATTACTATTCCAGATTTGAATTAGCTTGTATCTCAGAAATGTTCTACACTACACCTCAGCTTTAGGACATAACCATAATTAAATTACCACTTTATTTGATGCAGCTGCTTCATAAATTTGCACTTCAAAATAGTTCCATCATTCACCATGTAATTTCCTGTGTTTTTTAATTATTGGCTGGTAAAAAAATTAAACCCAAGTAGTGTAACAACAGCACAGTAGCTTTTCCTTACACTCAAATTAGGCCTAAGGGATTCTGAGTGCAATTATGGTGTTGACTGGATTAGTTCAATTGGTTAAAAATGCAAGGATATTTCATCAGCTATTCCTGAGGCTCGTGGATTATGCCCAAGAAAATGAAGATTTAATTTCACCTAGGTTATTTCCATTATTTCTGAAAAAAAAATAGACCAGGAAAAGAGCTGGGTAGCTACATAGGACTGAGAAGACAGAACTGACAACATGAAACATCAGCAGAATTTTTACCATTACCTTCCAAAAAGTCAGACTTTCAACTTAATCTGTAAGAAACACATGACATTATCTTTTGGAGGTGTTCATACTTCACAGATGCTCGAAATAGGATTTGGGTATCTTTTTCTTACATTCCAGTTTCCAGCACGCACAATTACTTGTGAAACATAGAGCTCCGTGTTAAAACTGGATACCAAGCCTACGTGAACTTTTGCCTTTTGGAGAGGTTGCATCTTAAAGGGACACAATATCGTGGCAGCTTGCCACAGATCACTGCTCCTGCAGTACAGTCAGGTACAGGCAGCTGTGCTTGTCTGGTATTTTAATACCTGACTGCTTCAAGTCAGATGTCATTCCAGAGCTATTACCATTACTCAGAAATAGCTGGAATGATAGCTGTAGGCGGTCTACCATTTTCAGGAGAGATATTGGTTTCTTGGTAGTCCTGAAATGTGCAAAGCCATGCTGTAGTATTTCTTCTAGACATGATTTCAATTAGAGGATCTGGTTATCAGTCCCTATTGGCATTCTTTATAATAATCTGCTCTATGCAAATATGCAATATCATTAAAACGATATTATTATTCATGAATACATTTGGAAAATCTCATTCATCGTACATCCCTTAGAAAAACTAAAATAACAAACATAAGCAAGATCATTCATCTTTCTGGGATGTTGCAAATTGGAAGCCTCATGACTAACCATGGTACTTTGCTTATGAAAACATTTATTTTCATTCTTCTATTTTGTGGATTTTGAACCTTCTGAATGCAGTGGACAGAATGTTGCCTCAAACTAACAAAATTAATTGTGGATCTTCTCTGCCATTCTCCTGAGGCAACACACATCCTATCAAAATTGCAGGTGGGGACGCCATCTTCCCACAGGGAAACAATTCAGGATGTTTCTACTGAGGGATTTCTACCTTATATACTCTATAATATCGTGGTATCATCCAAAGGTCACTCGAATGGAACAGAATACATACATTCGTACCAAGTGGGACAGTAACACTAAGAGATATTTCACAGGTATCTAATACAAGGATAATCTTCTCAAATGATNAGAAATGCAGGCAATAAGAATGGATCCTTTTAGAGAAATCTGCCCTCTAAAGAAATTTTATTGGAGAAAATAATCATCAAGCTTAAATCTTCAGTGGCTATCAATCATCACAGCTCCATCTGTTTAAGTGTCATTATCTCAATATACATCAATTGTGACTCTGACCTTTCAGTGGCTGGATACCAGCATGGTAAAGATAATAAAGTACCCAAATAGCTATGTATCATCTCAAAGATAATATACAGTTTCAGATCAAATCATACTATTGATGGATAGATATAGGAGGCTCTGCATGTATTTTTATTGCTGGGAAAACAGCAGTAAACGTGGCAGTAAGACTAACTTCTAGTCTTTTAACGATGCCACCACGTTAAAAACACGTTACAAAAAACTACACTATAAAAGCCTTTGTATTTCTTGAATGGCTTAAATTAATTCCCTTACTGTAACTCTGGAAAACCTCTTTCACAAAAAGTAAAAATAAGTACAGGCATCAGCAAACTTGGCTTAGGGGGATTTCAGAGTGCAAATCTCCACCTTAACATCGATTTTTTTAATCTAGCTGAGGTAGGATGACTTCTGAACAATACCACATTTTTTAAGCAGTCCAGTTGTATATCTGTACATAGAGTTCACAGATTAGAGCAGTCTCTTTTAGAATAAACTAAAACTCTTCCAAAACTGAAATATCTTTTTTTTACTTTATCACCACTTTCCACCAAGAGAGGAAATTAATTCTATTAACAAGTTCTTCCATCTATAGTAATCTTTGATTGCATACTCATGTCCATGAGCTATATGAACACCAAATCTGTTATATTCAGATTCTAGAGATCACAACAAGTGGAGGTTAATTGGTTTCTATACCTTTGTAATAGATGTTGCTCTGTTAACTCTGTGTATTCAACAAAACAGGTGATGGAAGACAACAAAATATGCTGGGAAAATGGAAAAATGAAATGGCAATAGTTATAAAAGGTATACTGTAATATGGTGAATACAATTAATACACTTAATGTAATCTATAAAAAAACCCATCCTGCTCTCACCAGGGAAGCAGGCTGTGCTGTATGCTTGATCTATGGAGTCCTTCTGCACTTTAATGTGACCAAACTAAATTATTTCCCCTGCATCCATTTACAATATGCCCAAACAATGTAATTTCTGGGTGGACAGCTTGTGTTAAGACAAAGAAATACAGGAGGAATGCTGAAAAAGCTTAGGCTCATGCATATGAGCACATTCCATAATGTTCAGGATATAAAGCTTTTTCATTTTGCCTCTCATATTCAAAATGACATGGGAAGACATCCGGATGCTAATTTATTCTTCTTCTTAATTATGCTCTACATGTGCAATGCGGTAGTTAGTGGTTAGTTGTGAAAAAGTATTTATTTCTAAAACTCTCCTTTGGAACTGAAACAAATTTCTTACTGAGTGTCTTTATCACCCCTGAAACAAGGAAATTGGGAGGGAGAATATACAATGGATGTATTACAGTGTTATGTTTTTCTCTCATTTAAGTATTTTTGATACTTATGTATCAGCTTTCTAAGATGATGAACAGGCAAATTCATTTGTCTTCATGTCTCAAAGGACATAACAGCATGCTGAATCAGCCCATTAAGCCTCAGTGGTGCACATGTTGCCTTTCATCCTTTTCTACCTCTGATGAACCATGTGCCGATGGAAATCAAAACATGTAAGTGTGTGCAAGAATGGTGAAAACTTGTTAGATGCTGAAATTTCAAAAGAAAAACATTCAGAAAGAAAGGCTCAGCAACATGCAGTGGCTGACATCCCTGTCCAGACCACACAGCACCACACTGCCATGGCCGCCTGCAGTCCATTGGATCCCAGCCCATGTCTGAGGAGGAATCGAAAGATGTAAAAGCCCTTTTACTTTCTCCCAAGCAAATTCAGACTCACCAGGCCTGTAATTGGGCCCAGCGTAAGGACGTGTGCTCCTGCCAATCCCGTGTTGCCATATGTCCCCCTTTCTAAGCTGTCCCATGTTGCCATCTGTCCCCACGCCAGCCCGGCCGGTCAGGGCCATCTGTTTCTGCCTGACCCATCCCATGGGGCCAGCTGTCTCGCCCCTTTCCAGGCTGGTGCAGCCACACACCTTGTCTGGAGGTACAAATTCCTACCAGTCATGGATAAATATCTGCTAAAAGGGAAGAAAGCATGAGCAGCAGCCTAAAAAAATCAATTTGTGCTGTCTGCGTTTCTTAATCAGTGTCTACTTGAGGTTTCACCATGAAACGTTTTTTGCAAGTCCTCATAAGTACCACTGCTGACATTTTGTTGAAACTCAGGTGGCAGAATTGGTACTGGGAGATGGTGGGAATTGTTTTTGTGATGTACCTATTACTCTGGAGCCACGTTGGAGCCTATCTGGGAACACAAGAAATTTGAAAATCTGTTCCTGAATCTTCACAAAAGTCTGACATTGAGTCTCCAGAGTTATTAAGCCCATCTGTGATGAAGTACCTTTAAGGTGGTGGCACACAAGGATATAAACCCATGTACTGACCAGTTTTTTGGAAAATCTCAGTCTACAAAGCTATATTTAACCAAATGAATGGAAAAAATTGGAAACACTTCTAAATTCCTATCAAAAAACCATTCCTTGGTCACTGTGAGCACTTAATTGTATCTAGATGAGGGATGCAAAGAGAATTTTCTACTTTCCAGTTGCATATTCTCACATCCCTGCTCCCTACTGGGACAAAATGCGGGCATGCACCAGCTGTCCATTCTTCTTCCCTCCTACCTTCCCACAATCTGGTTTTCACAGTTAAGAAAACTGGAGGTGTGGACTGGACATGAGCCATCATTTTTCCTAGCAGGTAAGTCTAGCCATAGCTTATAATACCCTTCATACCAGTTCTCTTCCCTCATTTCCAATCTGTAGCACATTTTTACTTAGTTACATTGAAATAAGTATTTTAAAGTGTTTCAGTTTGATTGATGCCATGGAGAAATCAGTGCCATTATTGCTGCAAAATATTTAGGGAGGGATTGTTTCAACATTCTGGCTATTTATCCAATAAAATATTTTCTATGAAACAGCGGAGGTTAAAATATGAGATTTGAAATCCCATATGCATTGATGTAGGTGCTATAACTTCTGCTGATTTGAGTAGGGCCACAAAGCCACCCTGTGGAGAATATTCTGCTCAATCTATCTCTTTATATATCTAATCTACTTAGGTGCTTCTAAAATTATCAACAATATTATCCTCCTACTAAAGATATGAACAGCAATCTGATGCAAGTTTGACTGTTTTATTTCATGGGAAAATAGAGTGTTAGTAAATCAAAGACACAAATAAATATTTTTCTCAATTAATTTCATGAGGTTCAGGTTAGATGTCTTTGGTTTAGCTCACAGCTGTATACGTACTCTGGGCTCTGCAGTAAAGGTCTTGGGTAGTTGTCAGATATTCTTTCAGCTTAAAAAAGCACAAAGAATCTTAAAATGATCTCACAATGTGTACTGTTAAAGTTGCACTGACAAACTCAAATTTGTGTTTCAAACATTAGTACCACATATTGTTAATGTTAAAAAGAAATTTATTCTTTAGCAGAAAATCTTCTCACTACTATGTTCACCTCAAAATACTAACTTGGTTTTTTTAAAGGTTGCTGGTGAATGTTGTAATATGTCTCTGTGTAAAATTACAGCCATGATAAATGCAAGATTCCACTGAAAGCACAGTCTGAACCCAGATTGTCAAAAGGAACAAAAAGAATAAGGAATTACCTGTTCAGAAGGATCATATGTTACTACTTATTTCAGTAAGAGACAGTTACAACTGAGCTACTTCAGGTGAAAGCAGGGAATGGTGAAAGAATAACTCACTAGACCAAATGCTGTTTGTAAGCCTGTGGTTAAAGTCTGAACTCAGCTGAAGTTGGAGCCATACTGCTTGACACTGCAGCCGAGATCTGGCATCACTTCCCCCAGCAGTGGGAATCCACAGTACCAGCTAGGACTGTTCATTCCCTGGCATGGCAGCTACACTGAGCACAAAGCATGCATAAAACATGTGGCAAAGCTGATGTCCTGGTGATGAGCTTAGTGACACCAACCCAGTACTTTAGCTGCTTTTGCATCAGAAAACCAAGCCAAAGATAAAGTCATTGCATTCAGACTTTCCTTACTGTGCACAGGCAGTGCTGCCGTGGGTCAGGATGCAGGGAGTGAGGGCTGCCTGCCTGCTGCACTGGCAGCATGTTGCACAGCCATGATGAGATAGAGTTACCCACCGAAGACCCTGTGGTAGGTTTTGATAACATACGAACAGATGCTATCAAACCCTATCCAATGTTTGCGCAGCTCCAGGGAAGAGTGTGAAAAAGGGAGGAAGAGGGGAAAGAAAATCCCAAGATGTGGTAGAGGTACATTATCAGTCATTCTGCTATGATGAATTTGAACAGCAGGTAGTCCATTAAGCCCAGCCTTTTCACTGAACAATTGGAGGTCTGATAGCCATTAGAACCAGGTCATATTTAATAGCAGTTGACTCCCTCAACTCTTTCTCCTACAGTACATTTAAATGATTCTTTGGCAAGTGAATCAGCTTTGTTTCTCCCGCACAGGTTTGGGAGAGAGGATAAGGAAAGGCATTTATTTTTGCAGAACGGGATCTTTTGTCACCCACTCCCCTCTGAATCTCAACTACTATCTGCTCAGCCAAAATGAACTTTAATAAATGAGCTGAACTCATTAGCTATGTGAAGCTCATGCTTACAGTCATAATGATTTTAAAATGTGTGGCTGCATCTTGAAGAAGAACAGAGCTTGACATAATTTCAGTTATCAAATACTGGTAATTGACACAGAGACAGGCTGTGCTTTACACTGGGTTATAATTAATCCACTTCAGTGACCTCAAAGGCTGCACTTCTGAGAAATCTACCACTTACATTTTGATTCTTTGTCAACTACTTCAGCAGACATAAATTACAAATGAGGTACTAATGAAGTATTTCATCACCTGTTTACCTTCAGTGATCAGTTCCCTTACCCTAATTTACAGGAGGCACAGTTTTTTTGAAGCTACTGTCAGCTGGAGCTGCCTTTTACTCTGAGCAGTTATAAATTAGCACATAGCTGTGCTTACTCTCACTGGCTCTTTGTTCTTGGTTTTAAAATACTACAGCATAGGAGGAAATCAGTTTATATTTAGAAACAGAGGGTAAGAAGAAAAAAATTGTAATTTTTTTCTTATCTATTCTTTTATTTAAAGGCTCACTACATGGAAGGAAATTCCCCACTGACATAAATACATCAAATCCTACTGCAGTGAGTATGACTGTGACTATTTACAACAGTAGGGAATTTGACTAATTTTGAAATTAAACCCTGCCATATTACTGATCACTTAGAATGATTTTACATGTGTACATGTCAAAGAACCACCTTGGTCTGCCAAGGTATTGCCACTGAAAACCTTACGCTATGCCTGCAATGCTCACATAACTGACTAATTTTAAATGGTAGGGCTCAATTCCCACATGCAGGCTGAAAAAACATGGAGTAAGGGATAATTTGAGGGTGAGTAATCAACAATTTGACTTTCAGAGGCTGGAAGGGGAGACACAGCCATATCATCCTGACCTGCTTCTCTGATGCCTGTGAGCTGCTTCCAATCTGCTCCCACTCCTGCCAACACCTCCCCTCAGTCCCTGCAATACATTCCCATGGGTTTGGCACCATCCTTCTCCAGAATGAAGGCTCTTTTCTTTCTTAAGTACCAGTGCCTTTACCATCAACTGTTCCTTCCAGAAACCTGATCAGTTTTCCTCCAGTTCCTTCTGCCAACATCGGTGGTTCTCCTGCTCTATGTTAGTGTCTCCACTATTCTCTCCCTTTTCGGCACTACCATGAGACCCACTATATCTTTCAATCCAATCAAAGATAAATATTCTCCATGTTTTTAAGTGTGAGTGCTCCATATTTTATCGGCTTGTCTAAGTCAGGAAAAAAATATGAAATTTCTTTGCATTTTTCCAGAGATCTAAGAGGAAGAGTGAAGAACTTCAATTATTGGGAAAGCTACATGAAATTTGTGAGTACTGTTTGATTTTAGGCTCTTCACATGAAAGCCATTAATGGACTCACAGTTGGCTGGGATTCAGGGCGAACTTACTTTTCAAGACTGAACCAAAGCAGTGAAGTTAATATGTGACAGATCATCTGGATTTCGTTGCACGTTGAGGTGAAACAGAAGTTTGCCTGACAAATGAGAGTAGAACGTATTTGTTTATTTTTTTGACGAGGTCCTTAATTGGCTCCTTTAGGGAGTGAGCTGAAGAAAAGAGACAGAGAAATAGACTCTCACGTTCTGAAGGAGGTAGATGCAAAAGGTGGGGAGAGATGAAGGATCTTGGGCAGTGCAGGGGCCTGTAATACTGCCAGATATGAGGCAATGAAATGTATGTAAACATACACTTCTGTCTACACTTGAAAATTTCCTATAGTAAATAAAGCTACAAGTTACTACTTACAGAAAATTGTAATCTTGTTCTTGGTGCACTTCCACTGACAAACACCCTTGAAAAACCAAGCTGCAAACCTACCATACCACATAGCTGGAGCTAGGAAGAGAGTGTAATGAAAGTACTGAGGAGTTCTTGGGCTCAGCACCAGCGTAGGGTCCTGGGGCTGCCGTACCACAGGGTCTCAGTGCTACCACTGAGGAGCAAACAGCCTGTGCCCAGGAGGCATCATGGACAGCCTCTTGGCGGAGATGCTGCTGGAGCTTTCAGGAACAAATGAAAGTTCCAAGCGCAATGTCCAGCATGTGGGGACTCAAATGCATGTACTTGGATGGTGGAACTGTACAGACCACATGCCTTCAGAAGTTTCCTCCTAAGCCTGATTACACATTCAGGTCCAGTTACCATAGAAAAGCCACAAGGTAAGTTCCTACTGCACTGGTAACAAGAAATTTCTGAAATAATTTGCTCCTGGGTCAGTTTTGCTCTATCTTTTACAGACTACAGTGCAGAGGGTAGGAAGGCACTAGAGACAACTCTACCAGAAGGCCATGTCCACTGAACCCTGGACACCCCTCCCCAGACATCTCCAAGCTGGAAACCTGTTGCTGAGATTCATCGTCCAGCATTAGGTAGGATCTGCTCCATGATCATTGTTCCATGGAAAGTATGGGAAAATAAATGCTATGTTTGTCTTTTGAATGTGCTATGTCCTGAACCTCACCATATCTCCTCTGTCTCTCTCAGCAGAGCTGATTACCAAACAGATGGCTCAGGACTGATCATACCTGGTGCAGCGAAAATGCATGTCTTGGGACAAAAAACCAAACCTGAAACAAAAAGTGTCAGCAAGACCCCATCCACTAATTTCCATAGGTTTTCATAACTAATTGCTTTTCTATACAAAGGGGAAAAATAGTTATTACTATAGCAACTATCACAATAGGTAATAGCTTTTTTTTAAATCAAGCTGTACTTTTTGCAGGTACAGACACATTGTGATGACACATATCTTTTTCTTTTGCAGTTTTGCAATAGTTGTAAGCAGCGTATAGATAGTCCAATATTTTCCTTTTCAATATTAATGGGAGGCTGCATTTTGTCGTAGTCCCTTTTATTAATGAACATTTTATTTAGAAAAGAATGCACTGGCAGGGGAAACCATAATGTAAATTAACTATACAGACTTTTAAAGGTAGTGAAAGAGGGAGATGGCGGTGAGGAGTGACTCCTTTTCAGGAGTGAGCAGGGCTACAGAGTACCTTATTAAACCTGTGCCATGAAAACAGACTGAGACAGCTGGAGTTATTCAACCTGGAGAGGAACAGGCTCTGGGGAGTAGAACTTACAGCAACTTTCTACTACCTAAAGGGGGCTACAAAGGAGATGGAGAGGGACTTTGGACAAAGGCATATAGTGATAGGACACGGGGGAATGGCTTTAAACCGAGAAATGGCAAGTTAAGATTAGATAACTGAAAGAAGTTCTTTACTGTGAGGGTGGTGAGTCACAAGAACAAGTTGCCCAGAGAAGCTGTGGATGCCCCATCCCTGGAGGTGTTCAAGACCAGGCTGGATGGGGCTTTGAGCAACCTGGTCTAGTAGAGGGTGTCCCTACCTATGGCAGGGGGATTGAAACAAAATGATCTTTGTGGTCCCTTTGAACTCAAACCATAATTTTGTCCGTCTTCAGCAATGCTGTTGAGTACTGTTCACATGCAGGATGGAACTACAGCCCATCTCTGTGGGCAAAAAGAAGAACCCATCACCCAGCTCATGCCACTGCAAAAACATCTTCTTTTTTAATGGCTAATCCCAAGTCCAGGCACCAGTTGAGATGCAGCTGAAGTCTGTCTACAGTTGCCATCTAAGTCATTCCTAGCACTGTGCTTGTACCTGTGGAAGTCCAGAATGACAGGAAGAAAATTACTGACCACAAAATGCTATTTTGTTGCATTTTCATTCCATCCCGTGGAAACAGGCAGAAGGAAAACTTGGCCCACTTTGATGAAGTGTGCCTTTCCCTGTGGGCTGCTAGACTGGGCTTTGTGCTTTGCACTGGCAGATAAGACTAGTGCTGGCATGTAGGTAGAAATATGGGATGGACTTCCTGTTGACAGTGCAGAAGTGAAGCAAAAGCTACAATATCTTTCATATGCAGACAGAGATATGGCGATATCCTTTGATGCTTTGTAGCTTCTGGATCTACCTTGAAGGAGAGAATTGTAAGGGTTGCAGGGGAAAGAAAGTCAGATCTAGAGAAACAGTTGGGGTCTTTTGTGCTTCCAGGAGCTTGGACAAGATTAAATAGCACACATATTTCATATGCGTCTGTGAAATCCTTGACCTGTAATTCTCTCTTTTATTGATTTCTTTGGTAGTGATGTGGCATTGTGCAACTTTTTACTCTCAATTTTATCCCCAGGACTAACCGAATTTTAAAGACAAACAAGAACGTTTAATTACAGTTTTAAGAGCAGTTTGTGTAGACGGAATCTAGGAAATAACTTGTGCCCACCCCGAAAGCCTGCATGGAAAAACTCCATGCAACTAAAGCAATTTGGGTAAATCCAAATTCATCCTTTCCTTGCCCAGCTCAAAATATTTGAAAACACCAAAAATTTCTGTAAGGTCTGTATACCTTTCTTAGGACTCAGACTCAGTAAAGAGCTAAAGTCCATGCTCAATTATACGCAGATGCTCGAGTTCTCTGCTGAATTGAAGCCTAAATTTGTTGTCCCTCCCAGTTTTGTGATTGTTACACAATTTCATTGTCAATCTGATTTTTAAAAAAGCCTATGAAAAGTGACAGAAAGCAGAAGACTGTGTGTCTGTTTCTATTTTAATAATTACATGTGCTTAGAAATTTTAATTACATAGTCATCAGTTCTTGTTCACATAAAATCCTGGCTAGCTTATTTTTATGAAGTAATTTTTACTTTCCTCGGTCCTGTTGCTCACAAAACTGGCAAATATACATTTGTTACAAGTCAAGAATTATCTGAGAGGTAAATTTCATATTAATGGAACTAATGTGCTTTCTTTTAAAACATCTTTGGTTATTTCATTGCTTACCATAATTTAAGACTTGGCTGCATAACGAGTGTTGCACTTTGGCAATTGCTAAAATGATCTGTGTGTGGTCAAGACAGCTGTGCCTGTTGTTGCTGAACATAATGCTGACTTAAGTAACCAGTATCCACTTCAAGTAGGATTTCAAACCTTTTTGCTTTCTTTCGTTAATACCAGTTTACACAGACAGAGAAAAGGGGGGCCAGTGCTGACCTGTCTTGGTTGTTGTTCTCGTAGCTGAACAGCAGCCGATAGAGCAGGAACAGATTGCAATCTCTGCCTTCAAACCTTCAGCGATGAACAGCAGCTGAGGAATTTCAGGATGTTGTGTTTTGGGGTTCATCTCCCCATCTAACAAAATGCTAATCCTCAAATGACTTCAATTTCCACTTCCAAAATGTTCTGAAAAAATCCCATGCTGTCTGGTGCAATGCTTTGGTCTTTGAGCTGCACAGAGGTGGTCTGATCCCTATCTCACTGCGAACTGGGAAACAATGTCACCCAAGTCAACATGTAAGTAGTATATACAATATCTAAATTTGGCATGGGGGGAAAATTGCCCCATGATTACACCACTCAAGGAAGTGCTTTTAAAGCTAAGAAGAGAGATGGGGATCAAACAGATATAAAGGGCTTAAGGGCAACTGTGCCAGCTGAGGAATTCATGCCTGAACAACAGCGGGCGGTGGCTGCTGCCTTCCCAACCAGGCTGCACCTCTGTCCGTGTCCTGCACTAGCTGCCAGCACACGCATCCGAGGGAAAAGCGCTGCCCACCGAGCTGGTGCCAAACCTGCCTCTCCAGACCTTGCCCACTTCAGGGGGCTGATTGGCACCCCGTGCCTCCCGAGGGAAAGCCCAGGCCAGAGGCAGCTTTCGTCACTGAGCCCCTTTTTCCAAGAATGACCTCCCCGTCGAGGCGCTGGAGCGGTCCCGACGCCATACGTTATGTAATTTATATGTAAATGAGCTGGAGAATATGCACAAACGAGCTGCTGATACATTGCTCCAGTGGATTCCACCATGCAGACTCTGGTTTCTATCAGAAGCATGCACAGATGGGGTTTCTGCAGATTAAAGAAACCAAGATGTGATTGCTTTTAAAGAATGTACCTACTGATACAATGCTGAGAGAAAACAGGAAAGCGCTAAGTATTTGAGTCTTAAAATAACACTGCTTTTTCTAGTCATGAAATATTTTCAGCTATACCTCCTATTGCACTTACAAACATTTAGCCATTATTCAGGGAATATGACTGTTGAGATTTTTCCAACACATTCCAGAACACCCTTGTAAGATGAAATTTAACATCAAGTGAACAACATGTCCTACATAAACCCTTTTTTTAAAGCAAATAAGGGAAAAAAATCAAGTCTTGTTTTAAATTAACCTTTCAAGGTCATGTTGGGATGGAGCCATTTCAATATATATCAAAGGGGTATAGAAACATGCAGCTTACTGAAATGTGTTCTTATATAGTAAGAATATGTCCTCATTTTACACATGGTTGAATCATATACAATAAACATGTTTTCAAAGGGGACCTTGAAGCTACCATCCACATTTCTTAAATATTTGTCTTACAATAGAATCCATGCAAATGTATGTGTGAAAAATTTAATTTTTTTTCTCTAAACAAATAATGCAAATAATTTCTTTGTTATAAAAGGCATAAATCAGTTTATTTCTGTTGGTTTCACTGGACCTACCGCAATTTGCACTAGTTGAAAATCTGGTCCTGATTCTTTAATCCACAGATATACTTTGTCATTGCAGTTTATATAAACATGAGGTCAGCTAATACTTCCAGACCCAAATGAACTCCTTGATAGTTCAAACTGAAACTTCAGTTTTAAATCTGAATTTTGCTGTCATCATTTATCTTACAACTGACCACAAGTAGACATAGAGCATTGCTGGGTTTTGTGGTATGGTTTTGTCTGGGGATTTTTAAATGTAAGTAAGATCCCTGTTTTTCTCCAGACACAAAAATCTAAGTGGCCCATTAAAACTTAACATAACTGAGTGTATTTTTCTTAATAAGTTTTGAAAGAGTATTCAGTAATAGCCCAAACAAACCCAGCATCCAACAGATTCTCATTGTTTGAGTCAATCCACAATATAAACTGTGCATAATGTCTTTTTAAAAAATAGGACTATTTTCAAGATATGGGAATGCAGGAAAGGAAAAGAAATAGGTGATTTTCTGTTTAAAATGCACATATGAGGTTGGACAGGATGTAAGTCTTCTTTTAATGTGCAAAGACCAGCCCATGAGAAATTTGAAATAAAACAGTTATTCACAAATGTGGTTTCAAACACTGGTATTTTATACACAGTGTCAGTATTATTAATTTTGTCTTGCATTTCCCCAAATAATTCAAACCACTTTGTAGTCAAAACAGTCAGAAACATAAACTTGGTTCATTACCGCACAGCTACATGGGAATGAAATGCAGAAGGTATTTCATGGTGGATAGCCTTGCTGAACACATTAGAAGAAGAGAGAAATACTTAATCCTCTTAAAACTATGGGGAGAATTTCAGATGGCAAAATGGTCCTCCTGGAATTTGACCATATGCTACCAACACCTCTAAGAAATGCCTTAAAATGCAGTTTCTCAGGAATGAAACAGTTGCCTACTGTATTGAGACGTGAGAGAAGTGTAAAATAATAAAAGGTCTAGAAAATAACATGAAGTGAAGACTGAAAGTAGTAATGATCATACTAACCTATAATTTCAAAGTACTTTTTATCTAGGAATTGCAAAAGAACTTTTACACATGTAGTGCTATAATAGGGACAAATATTATGTCAATGTTACACAGGAGTAAACTGAGGCATAGCAAATTTGCACCACTTGCTTTAGGCAACACAGATGGTTAATAGGAATGCAGGGAATATAATTAGTAATTCTGTATTATACTGTGCTATTTTAATCACAAAACCCTTTTCCCTCTGACGTACTTCTTATGCACTTGGAAAGATTTATATGAAAAGTTGCAGGCACAAACCTATAAGAACTTTCCAAAGCCCTATGCAGATTCAGGAGGAGTCTGGGTCCTAAATTGCTGTGAGCAGGTGGGTCTGAGCTTTGCAAAGCCAAACTGAAATGAAGAAACTCAGAACTTGTTTCCACACCAGCACATCATTGAGGTACTGTCCAGTTTAAGAACACAACATTCAGGTGATCCACTCCAGTTCCACTCAATATCCATGAAATATTCTCATGCTGAAAATGAGAAATGTTGCTGAGACAAAAAACACTGTACTATATTTTATTTCTGGAATGTGTTTTCAGCTCTATCTATGGTGTGTGCATTACTCTAGATGACCACCTTCAGCAGCGATCTAACAGTTCCTCTGCTGCCTAGAAGTTGAAAAATGAGATCTACAGATCCCTTCAGAAACACTGCCCTTCATGGAATAATAGATGAGTTGTCATTATGCTTTGGTGTGGAAAGTTGCTGTCAGACTTGGCAGTTCTGACTCCAAAAATCAAGCTTTGAGGTTTTCCGTAATGCTGAGGCTTATGATATAAATACAAAAGCAAAGATTAAGTTTATAGGTAGTTTACCAGACTAAACATAGTTGTGAAAACTGTTAAAAAAGAAAGATTCCAAACATAGCAACAACATCCACAGTGAAAAAAAAATTTAGGAACTGCTGTCTACCAGCTCCACCACATGGCAAAGGAGTAATTTACAGTTTTCTTTCTAGAAGGAAGATAATTTCAATTTAAAATCTTAGTCTACCTCAATTTATTCAACAGACACCTCTTCAGTAGAGGGTCCTAGAGAGCAAAACTGTGCCAAAGACACAAGTGAATTTAAAATAATAACTCATGACCTGCCAGAGCAGATGGTTGTATTTAGATGAAAAGCTGCAGGGTTGTAAATCACTTTTTCTCACTTGTGTGTGGGACAGTAGAGACTGATTTCTTCTTGGAGCTCCTGTACATGACCACAGCATACATAGTTAAGCAGGAAATCCCGGGCTCCAGGGCAGACAGACAAGACTACAGGGAAACTGTGGTGTTAAAAGGTTACTCTGCTGCTACTCCATGAGCCCACCAGTCCTTGGACTGTCCATGTCCTGTTGTACGTTGGAATGAGACTAAGAGTACAAGACAGTAGGCAGACACTCCAGCCATGGCCTCGCTTGTGTCACTCTCCCTGGAGATAAAATTCACTCCACAAAGGAAACTTTTCTCTGCATTCCAAGATACATCCAGTTCATATCCATAACCTCCATGAGAAAAGAGGTTCTTAGTGCAGAAGACAGATTAATCTATCTTGTGAAAAATATTTAAAGCATTAAACCTCTTACTCTGAATACAATAGTATTGATTGGCCCAAGACAAACCACTGAACAGATGAGTGAACTATGCTTTTCCTTCTCCTTTCTGTAAAAAAAAAAAAAAAAAAAGACAAAAAAGGAAGAAAAATGTTTCTGCAATGGCACTGCTGCTGTACCTGTGTTTGCAAAAGTTAGTCTTAGCTGCTGTGTTACTTGGTGTCTATAATCTAGGGAACAGTTACATTGGATTCACTTGGAAACACCACTTTGTGACAAGGCACTAATTAGTATGTAAAACATGTCATGAAATGGACTCAAAACGTGGAAACTGGAGCTGACTCACCAGCTTTTTCAAAGTTTTGCTTTTCAAATATCTCATGGCAGCAACAGTAGCTGTTAGATTATTGGTCAGTAGCTACAGACTTCTGACTTGGTACTTACAGAAATTTCTGCAGGGCTGCTTCTGATCTGCACTCACCTCGCACTATCCTAGCTCATGAAGCATGGTGTTCATTAAAAAAAGTATTTTAAAACTGAAGCACAGCTACATGCTGGTATTTTGTGGCTTCATTTTTTTAAAAAAAAAGCTCTTAATTTTTAATACAATCTCAGTAAGTGTATTCTAAGTAATTTTTCAAATTTAGAACACATTTTATTTATTCAGATTGTGATACAAGATGTTTCTCCAGCTATTTCTGGCATTAGAAGATTTATGAGAGAGCTCACACATTGTATGGAGCTAGTGTTTTAAGTAACATGGGCTCACCAGAGAAGACAGGGAATTAGGATTCCTAAATTTATCTAATGCAAGGCAGAAGATACTAGAATTCACACCAGTGTGCATGCTGGTGTGCCTCCATAAAAGCATGGCAGGGTGTCTGAGAAACAGGGTGTAGGAAAAGCTACAAGACTACGCAGAACACAGGGTTTTGATCATTCCTCTCTTGGCTTCTAGGTGTATTAGACTTTCCTGACCACGGCTTTTCAACTCATTCAACAGTCATCTGCTTCCTCTTAGCAGTGATTTTTCATTGACTAATCATTCACAAGTTACCGTGAAATAAGCAGCCTCATAAACTTAACTAATATTTGCTTTAAGATAGTGCAGGAGAACCTGCCCCAAGGGGGATGAAGTGGGAAAGCACACACATAGTAGATGGGTGTGTTTCCACATCTGGAGATAAGGACACAATGATACAAATGGCCACAAAACACTGACGTTTTTAAAATCAAAAATTTGAACTTGTCAATTTAAAGAAAAGTGTAAAATTATTCTAGTTCCACTTAATATTGTCTCTACGGGATCCAGATCAAATCCTGGGACTTATTTTTTTTCCATTGTGTCTTTTCATTCCAAGTTCTATGCTTCATTTTCATTTTTTTTTGCTTTCAAATCAAATTACTTCCCTTTAGTAGTTTATTCTGAGCTTCTGCATGGGGTTCCACATTGCTTTCTATGTCATTTGATATTCAGTTTGCCCACTGTTTTGTAAAACAAAAAAATAATTACTGATTTCACAGTAAATTTGAGCTCATAGTCTTTATTATGAACAATTTATTTGTTTTGGTTCTGTTTAGTCCTGTTCTGGGATGGTATAAAATCACATATAATATGGACAGTGGTTAAAAAAACCACCAACTTTGTACTTTGGCCTGGCTGTCCAATTTTCAGAGTGCAGTAATCATTATGATGGATGTGGGAAGAGAAATAATGAGCCCCTTTACTTTATTTCTTTGCAGTCCATGGGTAGAAACCATGAAGCTTTTCAGTCTAATCATTCTTCACATCCATCCTTGATAAAATTCTCAGCAGTCAGCACAGATTTAAGAAGAAAAAAAAGACACGCCTGTCTTGTTTTTCGACATTTGGAAAGCTTTAAACAATATTGCAGGTGGGAAGATGGTCACAAATGTATTTTATTTGTCATAATTTCTCTCCAGATTTTAAAATGAAAAATGTAATGCAGACTTTGACATCAGAAAATATTTCTGAGCCTTTAAAAACTGAAAAAGTGAGACAAAATAGAACATGCAAAATATGTTTTATTTTTGCAGAAAGTATTTATGTGAAATCAGGATTTTACTTTTGATTAACTGTTTACAGGTGACTGCATCTACAGTGGTGGAATGCCATGATATGCTGCAATATATTGAAGAGCAGATTTCGAATATTGATAGTCTGAGTATTGAAAAACTTAGGGAACTGAGACAAAAAAGAGAAAATGCCAAACAGCAAAAAAGATTGGTTTGTGATTTTATTTGTCACTTAACCTATCTAATTCTAAGTTGAAGAGACTCATAATTATGATTACCATCCAGAGAAAATGGTGAAATTCTATTTCAAATAAGGACTGTTCCTGTAGCTTTTTCAGTGAGTCATTAGGTACAAGTTGAGCTGCTACAGAAAAAGAGAAAATTGTGCTTTTAAGGTCAAACACTACAATGCAGGAGTTTACCTTTCAGGATTTATATATAAACACAAATAATAAAATGCTACTATCTAAAAGAAGCACCTTACAATAATCTTTAGGTATGCAACATGCCGACAGACACTTCCCTTCCCTTGAAATGCTTTTAGTCCACCTCCCACCAGGATGTGACAGGCTGACATTTAGAAGGGACCTTTATCACGGGAGCCTGCTGTTACCTCCAAACCCACTGCTGCTGCCGTCGGTGACAAAGAAGGCTGGACACTCTCAATTGCTGCAATCTGTCATGGCTGAGATTTGCGGGCTGGGTTTTATTCCAGAGGATTTTAGTGCTTCCCACAAAGCTCAATTGTGGGTCTGGCAGCTGCTGCCATGGGCCCTGTCCAGAGGCCGGGACTACCAGTGGAGAGGTGGGGCAGTGGATGGCATGAGTGGCAAGGCTGGTGCTTTCCATGCCTTGGAGAGGCAGCTGCCACCAAAATCATCAGCTCAGCTCTGACCAGTGAGAGGAAGGGTGTGAAAGTAATGCCAGTGAGAGGAAGGGGGTGAGGGAAGCATCTGCAAGGAGTCTGGAGCAATGAGCACTGTCCCAAGAGGAGAGGCAGGCTGGGCTGTCACACACCTCATAGATTTGAGGGATCCTTACAGAAAGGCAACAGCATGGGAGATAAGAAAGGTTACAGCATAGGTTACGCTAGGGAGATCAGAAGTAGTGGACTTCCTGGTGGTGTCGTTAGTGGCCTCAGGACTGAATGGTTATAGAGGACAGCAGGGAGAGCTTGCCAGGGTGGGCACTGTGCCACGAGTAGGGCTTTCTCCTGTTTGGTGACTCCCAGCACCACATCCCCAGCTGGCTGAACCAGCTCAGTGTCTCACCCAGATCCACAATGGTCACAATAAATGGTCCTGTTGGGTGTGTTTTGCCTTGTCAATGTAATTATCTGTTGGTCTAAGGAGATGGAGTTGTCTTATATAGGATATGAAGCTAATATCAGAGCTAAGGATTCTGGTTTGGCTGACAGAGAGGAATAAACCCTTAACAGACAATCCATCAGACCTATTTTATGTGTAGAGGAAATTAACTGCATAGCAGCAATAGCATCAGGGGAAGTATAGGGCAGTGTGGGCTGAGCATGGAAATCAGCTATTGAGCAAGACAGCCTGTCAGGAGAACTCTGTAGGATGCTTATGTCAATGTTAGTCCCTGAATTTAATGTCAGTCCTTATTTGCTGAGGAAATTTAAGCCCTCACCAAGTCCCAGCCTGACAGCCAGCCGTAACAATACGTTATCCCCAGTTTTGGTTCTGCTCCAAACTAGCAGGTTTCTGACTCATAGCATATATTGACAAGCACAACTTCCTGAGCAGCACATGAATAGCCACACTTCATTAGCATGCCAAGCATGGACACAGAGAACCCTGCAGAAATGTTATTGGATGGGAGGAAATTCAGAACAAATATATCAGTAATTAATAAAACAAGAAATACAGACACTGGGTATGCTGGTCTTTGAAATAGAGACAGTTTGCTGGACTGACTTCCAAACTGTTAGTTGAAACTGGGAAAAGGTGAATGGAAGAGAGATGGCTTTTAGGTAAACAAGGTATGAAAACATTTTGATATCATATATAGAAAAAAAAATTCTTTGTACCCAACTGTGGTTTTAATATAGGTTCAACAGATCACTCTTATCAGAGAAGTGGTGAAAAGTGACTGCAGCTACATCCTGGCCACATTCTCATGCAGCATCAATCTCTGTATCTGAACATCTCACATGACTTCAAAGGAAAACATAAGCCCTTCCTCCCTTTGCGTCATTTATAGGGATTTGCTTTGGGTTTTATTTTTTCAACTAAAGGCAATTATGTTGGAAGGTCCACATCAAAGAAAATGCCAACCTTAGGCCTTTTTGCACTATCCAGGACAGGGAGTGCAATGGATATCCATCTATTTAGGATACCCCATCACATGCACTGGCCAGAGTATGTTTCACAGTATTAATGGTGATGAGGTTAAAGCCTGTCTTTTCTTAGAAAACCTGGGTATCATCATAACCAGCTGTTCTGATTTGCTGACTATTTATTAACATCTTTAGTAATTATGCGCAGCAGATTTCATGAGAACACCATCATGCAGCTTGTGTGAATTAATGCCCTCAATAAAACTTGCCTAGGCTTATGCACTTAACTCCTTTGTTCAAGTGTGTTTCTCCCGTTAAAATATTTAGTTATTGCAGGCATATGCCCCCTCTCAGGAACAGTCTGTGCATGTTTGCTGTGCTTGTTCTGCATGAGAAGCTCTCATTGACCCAAATAAGAGCTCAGTGCATGGGCCATATGCTAAGACTATGGAAATTGCTTTGAGAATATGTTGATTTTCCATACCCACACCATAACTGCAGTGTGAGTGTCACCGCTGGATTGTCTTTTGCACATGGATAAAAAACTGCACCACTGGAATCAGTGGAAGTTTTGTCCCTGAGTAAAATGAGAGGATACTTTCATGCTATTGCCCCTTGGGAAGCTCCAAGTTGCCTCTGATTTCTCTGGCCAAGAGTGTTGTGCACAGTCCTGTGGGCTCTTCTCAGGTCAGGTGTCCCCAGGGAAGGGTCCTCATCATCTAGCTAGGAGGATCCCAAAATAATGCCAGGTGGTTTTGCTTGTTCACAATCTCCTCACATTTCACAATGAGTATATTAAAGTTCGGGGTGAAGCCTTTCTTGAATGCCTTATCAGGTACACTGCAGGTGACATACTTCATTGCATAACAGTATAGGAATTATCTCACCTTGCTTTCGCTGTCTGAAATTTGAGTACCTTTCATGCCTTAGTTGTGTACATCTCTCTGTATTAAATGAGATAAGGCCCATCTCAGGGTTATTCATCCCACCTTTAGCTAAGAATAGCAGCATGTAGCAAAGAAAATTTCACCTATATGTACAATTATTCAATTCAGAAATTACTTCAGAACCTGCTTTAGAAAAGGCCATAGGTTCACTGCTAGATCTTTTCACTTGACTCACTCTGCCCAAATTTCAGTTTGAATGGGCATATAAATCCAGCTTTAAAAGACATTGTTATAGCAGGGAGAATACTGTCTTGGTATGGAGTGTCGAATAATATCATTGTATATTCTCAGACTATACCCATGTTCTGTCTCAGAGAGGGTTGCCTTGCATTAGAATAATTCCTTTATAAACAGTTTGCTCTGAGCTCAGCAGCTCTAAGTTATACATTCAGCACTGTGCTCTGTTAATCCACTGTTGTGACATCTTGTTTCTAGCCCCGTAAGCCTACACCCATGTGTACACAAACACATGCACACTTAGGCACACACATTTGCAAAACATGTCCATGGATCTCAGTACCAGAACACCAGCCTGGGAGAACTGCGTTGTTTTTCCAGAGATGCACTTCAGCACAGTTGCAACAAGTCAGAGCTTCCTACAAGATGTGCCGCAGCAGACTTGTACCTCTGGCAGAGCACAGCTGCGTGAGCCATTGGGTAAGAGGGGAGCTCCTGCTGACAGGAACTTCCAGGGCAACTCGGGATGGGGACTCTGCTCACCAGGAGATGGGCAAAGCCACTCTCCCATTTCACATCAGACAATGATGAGTTCTTTAATCTTCCAAATTATTTCAGTTTCATGTTTCTACTAACCATAGATTTCACTTGTCATACACCTCTGCTGAAAATGAGGGAAGGGTGCACAGAGAAAGCAGCACCACATGTGTCTGCACTCCCTTTGTAATGATGCAAATGATGATGCAAAGTGAAAAACAAGGGCAAATTATGTACCTTGGGGCAGGTTGTGAGCCTTTACAAGCAACACTGATTAATTACTGACACGAACAGCCTGATTAACTTAGTAAGATTGTAATCAGTCCTCAAGCCTTTTGTTTGCACAACAGTAAATCAAAGGAAAATGAAAATGCAGAAATTAGATTTGTATGTTTCTGTATATCTGTATATACATATACAAAGATACATCTCTGTAACATAGGTAGAAGGGAGGAATAAGTATCAGCAAGGAAAGCCTGCTGTTTTTCCTTAGGTTATCAAATGTGTAGACAAACCTGTGATTTATTTTCCATATTTTAGATGCAACTACTCAATGTATGCTGTGCAGCTGTGACATAAAACTTCTTTCAAAGACGGCTAATGCTAAAGAAAGATATTGCAAATATGTGACCTGTGCTCTGGTTTTGTAAATTATTTTTCTAATTTCATCGCTCCAGGATAGAGCTTTATAACTTAAGCCAGAATTGTTGAAAAATGTTGCTGCTTTGCTACTGCAGGCAAAATCTGTACAGAATAGGATTTGTAATATATACAAACTCTCAGACAGTTCCTTTAAACTTACGGAAACTCCTATAATAAAGTTTTACTGAAGTCCAAAATAAGTCCTGGCCAAAGTTTTTGCTGAATATGTTGAATTCTAAAGCAGGCCTGGGTCCCAGCATGATTTTCCTACTGTCTCCTGAACAAAAACCACCTTATATTCCACCCAGGAGCATAACCCATAAAACATGCACAATAAGATGTATAGAAATCCATCTCTCGCAGCCTAATGAATTTAATCAAGATCAACAGTTGTGTGAGATCAGTTTTGGCAGAAACTTGTGCAGGTGCAGATTTCTATTGTTGTTCAGTCAAACCATTGAACAGGAGCTCTCTTGTGCTTGAATAACCTCTACCTTTCTTTCCGATGTTTTAATGAGTGAGTGGTGTATGTTTTAGTCAGAATATCGTGCATGACACAAAGCACACACTCTATGACAGATACTATAGGATTCACAGGGTGGGTTTTTTTGAAACTTTTTGAAGGTCAGTATACAGACTCCTGTCCTACAACTGCCTTAGCTGTAGATTCTGAATAAAAAGGATATTACCTGGGTAAAGAGGGGGTGTAAGCAGGAGAAAACCCAAAGAAAAGGGTGCTTGTCTAACAGCATTCTTCCCATGCTGCGGGTGTATCCATGTCATACTGCATGCAGTGTTGTTTGTACCAGCCAAGGAAGGCATTTGCAACCAGGTATCTCCCATTTTCCTCCTTCTCCTTGCCTTCCAGCACTGTCATTACTTCCTATTGGCAGTATCTTGCCACTACTATCATATCTTAGAGCCCATTTCCTAGGTACAACAGCAGAAATCAAGGTTTTGGCAAAAATGCCCCCTGCTGTGTCTTGCCCTTGCTGGGGCTTTTATGCACCCAAATGTCCTAAGGGGTTAGGGGAGCTCCTCCAAAGGAAGATTCCTGTATTTCCTGCTTGATGTTGATATTAAAAAAACACAGCTATTTTCTGCATGGCATCTTTCTTTTTGAAAGCTGTAGGTCCTTCAAGATAACCCTTCAGCTAACACCCTGGCCTAGGGGCGAGCATGGGGCTGGTGCTGGCAGGCAGATGTACCCAGCTAGCAGCTGGAGACCGATCCAGAACCCACCACAGTGAGTGGAAAGATGGTCGTTGACTCCAGTGAGGTCTGAATTTTTCCCTGAGGAAAAATATTCTTGCTGTGAACTACACACAGGGAAATTCCATTTATAGAGGAGTTAAATGAAATGTTCAAATTGCTTCAATCCGCGAGTAAATTGCGTTCCCACTTATAATTAATTTTGCCTTATAGGCCCCAGTCCAGTCAGACACTTAAGCACCTGCATATCTTTTAGCTGATGAATAATTTTTTCAGAGACACTGTTACCAGGTTGCTTAATCTGGGCAGAAGTTAAAGTCCTTTCAGTGAAAAATAAGCAGGGTTTATTTATTTTACTCAGAGATCTACGATCTGTACAATCTTGCAGTAACATGTGATTTAAAAATTGTAATATTTTCAATCGTACATTTACTGTCTGCATGCTTAGGAAATTAGCTAGCTTAGCTTTTAATATGTAAACATATACGTTGGTTCTTTTCTAGAAATTACACAATTCTATCTTTTTTAACTAATACTCTCCATTCTTCTGTATGTCACACAGTTTTGCAAAAAATGTTGTTTAGATACCATGTTCTTATTTAATAGAATTATAAGAGAAAGTTAAAATGCAATTTTATTTTCAGCTGCTCACAGGTGGCATCTTATATTGCCAAAATCACCTAATGCAGCTTTTGTCTGCTTGCAAAATCTGGAGTTTATTTCTTGAGTTCTAAATTGCAGGCAATAAGCATTTCTGTGCCTATATCAGCTGTATCTGATAGCTGAATGTTCAGATTTAGAGATGTATCTGTCCTTTTAGTTTATTTTTGTCCTCCAACTGCAAAAGTAAACTTCAAAACCATTGCTTTGGTTAGTCCAAATATTTGAACTTCCCAGTGGTTGCTGCCGTATGAAAACATAGATATATATTTAAATACATGCTGCACTTTCTCTGCCCCAGACAGACATCTGGCCATTTCCTATCTGCTAACTGTGACCTGGAGCATTTTTCTGTCTCTCTCTTATTAGTTTGGGCTTTTGCTGAGGTTCAGTAGCTCATACATGTTGATCCATTGATTGTTTTTATTGGCGAACAGGTCCATCACTAACAATCAGAAACTATAGCATCTGCTAATTTAAGTGGGAACCTCATCCTGTTGTACATTAGGTGTTTAGCAGTGTGGGCATTTATCAAAACAAGGATTAAGTGAAGTACACATGTGTAATATTAAGGATATTTCAGGCTATAAATAGCGCATTTCATTTCTCTTCATCTTTAAACTCACATGTGCATTTCACCATAGGGAAAAAATCTGTCTAAATCTTTCTGGATAGTTTAGCACTGGAAACCTTGGTCAACACAATACTTGTCTGTTAAAATCATTTGCATGCCTTTTAATGCTGGGTGGGCTGCCCCTACCAGAAAACACAAAAAAAATAGGGGGGTGTTTGAAGACTGCAGAACTGGTGCAGCATATCTCAGTGGCATGCAGCCCACGTGGGTTTTTGCTTCCAGCAGCTCAAAATTGCAAAGTAATTATTTAATTTTATTCAGAAACATATTTTCAATATTGTAATGGTACCAGCAACAGCATGAATTGCCCCAAACTTTAACAAGTACCCCTAGAAGAAAGGAAACATTTTTTTAAACATTAATATTTAGCGATTAAAATCACACTGCCAGATTTGGGTTGATTAGATGACATGGGCATTTGTTACTCATGAATTGGTTTATGGCCCAGCATTTAAAAGATACACCAAAAATGCTCAGTTTGAGACTGGTGTTGAGAGGGTTCCAACCTGATGGTTTACTTACTTATTCCTAGAACAACTGGCATTCAAAGAAAAGAGAAAGTATCAACATGACTTGAAAAAATTCAAGCTTTGAAATAAAATTTCTCCTGAACCACAAGAGCATGAGAAGCTCCAGGAAGGCAGGGTTGATGCAGAGGCTGACAGTATCCCATCGCTTTACAACACAATCACCTGGGAAAAAAGACAGCTGTCCCTCCTACCAGGGAAGTAGCTCCGGGTACCTTCAGCCCTTTTAGAAGCTCATGTCTCAGGTTGTAATGGACATGTAATGCATGCTAACTTCATTAAATCAGTAAAGAAGGAAAGAAGTTTAATCACAAATAATTTAAGAGCAAGTGGTGGCTGGATGAAAAGCTTATTGAAGTCAATGGGAAGGCTCCTGCTGGGTGGATTGGGTCCCAGCTTCAGACCTCTGAAACAAATGCAAAATTTGTTTAGTTTTGTGCTTTTGAACATTGCTTTATTTTCTAAACAGAGACCACAAACAGTTATGTGTCTGTTTCTGTGATCCTCTACTCTTATGAAGTCATTCCAGCTCTTCTATCAGTAAACTTGTTGTAATATATTTCATGCTTAGTCTTCAAAGAAATGTTAACATTCACAGATAAAAGACTCTGTACGCTGTCCATGCCACAACTGTCACCAGAAACCCAGGAACGATGACATGAGCGGATGATAAATATCCTTACACAAAAAAACTATTTTTCACAGGAGCCATAAGCAAACCTTTGTTGCCCTCCCTATCTGTGAAGCAAGGGACGTGTCCTCCTGTGGCGATGCCTTTGGGCTGGCTGACGCCAGGCGACAGAACAGACCCCCCGGCCAGGGTCTGCTCTGTCATGGAGAGTGGGCGAGTCAAGTCAGCGACGTGCCAGGCATTGACTCCCTGCCGAAAGCACACCGTCTCCCACATCAAAAAGGCACCAGAGCAGCCTTCACACAGGTCTGCACTGTATAATGGGCAGATTTTCGTCGCGGGTTCACAAGACAAATGAAGCTTTTATCTGCTTTCCAGCCCTCTGCAATAGGAGTTTATGTTAAAGCCACTTAGCTGTCTAGAGTGCGGCCCTGTGGATTACCTGTTTTGTGAATCGAGTACATTACCTGATCACATGAGTGCTGGGGATAAGTTTTCTATAACTAGCTTTTCTTTGAAGGGATCTTCAGCTACTTCAGGATTCTCACAAAGAAGTGCCCCAAAAGAGTCAGGATTAAGAATAAGCTATACTTCACTTTGGCTTGTGTTTCTCTGGCCTATTTATTTAGCTTTACTTACTTACTTGGTCACTTATTTGTGTGTCATAACAGCGGGGTGAGGAATAAACCTTCCAAAGTATGCAGCTCCTATAACCTTTACAGCACCATGGGTTAAATATTATATAAAGAAGGGAGTCAGTGTCATAAAAGGAAATAACTCTTTCTGAACTGCAATTTGAAAGACTGTTGGTAATTTTATAAGAGTTCTGAATTTCAATTGCTAGAGTTAAAAATATTATTCTACCACACCTTTTTTTTTTTAAGCCACATTAAAAATAATTAGTTCTGCAGAACATTTTAAAATTAAAATAACGATGAGGGATGTACAACTATTTAAAAACACTTTGGATGATACACCCTTTTGCAGGAAATTGCACATGAAGGAGCAGAATTGGGGAAGTTTGAACACGTGAGTCTGTGTTTAAGGGGCCTGGTGAGTTCTTTGAGTTTACCCCACACATGGTGCTGTCTTGGGATGCTCTCAAAAACTGCTCAGCCACCCCCCAGTTGTTTACCCCTTTTTTGCTGCTGGAGGACACACCTATGTGTATTGTCACCATTACAAGTGGGGAGAGCTCCTTGGGGCTGAGGGCATGAGGTCTCTGAACATCACCACCACCTCCACTAATGCATCACTTCAGCTGCTGAAGCCTGGTTGCCCTTTCCCTGGAGATGTCCAGCAGCCCACCTTCTGGGATAGTAGCCACACTACAGTGTATGGCAGCCCACCATTTTTGCTTTGAGAATAACCAGTTTTCTCTTGTTACCCAGCTGTCACAGAGTGGCTGTGGGCTTTCAGAAGCCTCTTGTTGCCAGTGGGTGAGTCTATTTTCTCTTCCTAGGAGTTTCAAGGGGAGACAAGCACTCTCCTGAGAGTCCCCTGAGAAGATGTTTTGTTTGACAAGAGGCAATGTGATGGTGAGGAGTGGAACTGCTCATCCCAAAGTTCTCAAGACCTGTTAAAAACAAAGCATGAGAGAAGGGATTAGTAGGGTTAAGCTGCCTTTCTCACCACAAAAACAATGGAAAGCAAAAGGAGATACATCCCAAAACCTCAGAGGGTATGAGCCAGAGGGCTTGAAGGGAATATATTTGAAGGAGAAAACAGTTAATTTTTCTGATCAGTAGGTTTTCTTTCTCTAGTGATAAATTTAAGGTTACTTTATAATGTTCCTTTAAATCTGAAAACTGTCTGCTGCCTGAAAAGTGACTCCAGCTCTGTGCCCACTGCCTTGCTCACACTGAGAGGTTGCTTTGTGTACAAGAGCCTGTCTTTCTTGGAAAGACACTACAGTTTTCTCTTCCTTGTCGTGTTCTAATAAATTAAAAGGCCATTTTGACTGAAAGTCAGTACTTCTGTATAGAAATAACATAACTTATCACTCATCACTAGCAATAATACACTGCCTGAAGACATTCCTTTGTCAAGCCTGTTGGTGATCAGTTTATGCCCTAAAGGATTTACTTATGACTCAAGGTAATGCAATTTCAGATGATATTTTTATTCATAAAAGTACAATCTCTCTTTGAAAGAATCTGAACTGATCACTCTAGTTACATCTTCTGACAGTGAGACACCTTCTCTTCAGAACTATATAAAGCCAAACTCCAGATTGACAGGATGGACTGGCTGTGACAAACAGTGAGCAGGGCAGGACAGATGGAGAGAAGAAAGACTAAGGAAGCACGTTACACAGCCCTTGCTTGCTGTCTGCAACATAAAATGTCACACGACTCCACTACAGTGATATATCCCTATTCTTCCACAAATTTTTGTACTTATGGTGAATAAAATACAAAAGTGTCAGTCCTGTTTTCTGCACTTCCTTCTTTCTTGTTCTGAGATAAATTAAAAGAAAAAAAAACCCATAAACCATAAAACTGCTTTTTTCTTACTTGTTTATAAACGCTGCTTCCTTGGTATTTTTTTTTCCTGAGAATTATGTCTAGTCATTTGGTAGTATCTCATCAACTTAAGTAAATAAATAAACAAGAGATCTTTTCCTAGGAGACTCTGTGGTTGCATTGTGTAATTAAATAGAAAACATTTGGCAAGTTTGGCTAAACAATGACTGTGACTGTGCTTCCAAATGCTGATGGTGTAAATCAAACTGAAGGAAAACATGTCATGTTTGTCCATTTTATGAGGACAATGAGGGTCTTATGGTGTTATTTTATGCTTGGATTTGGCCTCAATTCTCTTAATTTTGTACAAAGAGGATGACCAAATCTGAAAAGATCTGAAAAGACTGCAGTCTTGCCAATTAAATCTGCAGAAAAGCTGAGCTGGTGACTTCAATTTAACCACACAGTTGGCACTCTGCTTGTATTTCAATACTTCAGTTGCCTTTGGCAATGAAATGAGAATAAAATGTATCTCTGAACTAACAGCCAGCATCTTATTCTCAGAAATGTAACTACAGTTGTGTAAAATCTTTAGCATATACCAAAGCAAAAAAGGACTTTGCAGAGCCACGTGTCCAGAGCTCTTTGTGAGTCACTTCTGCTTTGCACTGAGACACACATGTGCTAGGTACTTGAGTTTGAAAAAGTAGATGCTGACTTTGGGCCCCATTTTGTGAAGATCAGGCCCTTAGTATCAAGTTAGTATAGAAAGAGTGAAAATCTACAGACAAAACAAAGATTAGAGCTTGAAATGCACCACTTCTGCCTTCAGAAAGAGTCTGCCAGAAAGCACAGTAAATTTAGTCACAGTACAATGCCTATTACTCTCAGCGCGTGATTAAAGCTGCTTTCCCTTGGACCACACACACATGTAGTCTGTACCCGTCTTGGGAGAAATGTCTCCTTCTGCCCACGGCCCAGATGAATTATAGTCGCAGCCGCTTTGAAGATTTACAGAACACACAAAGGGGCAACCTGAAACAATAATGGTATTTCCCTGAAATGCATCTCTTCTCAATGAAGGCATTTTCCTGGGAATATGCAAGATGTGATTGCAGTTTACTGAGACAATGCTCAATATTATGAAGGCATTTCAGAAAGAACTTGATTTTCTCATTGCTCTAAATCCCATGACTTTACAACCTTGTGCAAAAATCCTGGGGAAAAGGTATGGGAAGCTGTGGGGTGATAGATCCTCAGTGATGTTTTCTGGCATTATGGATTTGGCTCTGTGACATGGCAGAAATCATCCATAATGTCCCCATTCTGGCTGAAAGCTCCCTGTCCTCACTCCCATGGCTAAATAGCTACATCTATCAGGAAATTTGTTCTGTGAAGGATCTCTTTTCCCTGGGGAGTTACCAACAGGTTTTTAAACATGGTGCTTTAGTTCTGGGCTTCTACACAGAAAAACTTATTCAGAGAATTTAGTGTGCCCCTATCAGCTGGTTCTCTAGGTACTTGAATTTTGGGCTGGTTCACCCACCTCAGGACTTGGGCTGATCCCACATTTCACTTTAACATAAATGGGAATTTGCCCTCTTTTCAATGAGGAAGGAGACTTTACTGTGTCAGTATTGACAATCTCTTTGTATTTTTCTGCAAAAGCTGCAATCCCCTGGGAACGACTGTAGCACAAAATGGCAGTGGGAAGGGCCCTGTCAGCAGATCTGGGCATACGTATCATGCAATGAGTCAAGGGTCAGTGGGGATGAGATGTTGTTATGAAATAAAATTTCTTCTGAGAAGACTCAGTTTGTTGGTTTGCATCCTGCTGCCCAGCTTCCTCAGTGTCAGGGAAAATTATGGAGCAGATCATCTTGAGTGCCATCATGCAGCCCATATAGGACAACCAAGACATCAGGCCCAGCACCCTGGGGGTGCTGGTTGACAGCAGCTGAACACGATCCAGCTGTGCCCAGGTGGCCAAGAAGACCAATGGCATCCTGGCCTGGATCGGCAATGGTGTGGCCAGCAGGACCAGGGCAGTGACCGTCCCCCTGTACTCGGCACTGGTGAAGCCACACCTCGAATCCTGTGTTCAGTTCTGGGCCCCTCACTGCAAGAAGGACATTGAGCAGCTGGAGCGTGTCCAGAGAAGGGCAGTGGGGCTGGGGAAGGGAATAAGTCACATGAGGAGCAGCTGAGGGAGCTGGGGGTGTTAAGCCTGGAGAAAAGGAGGCTCAGGGGGAATCTTATCCCTCTCTACAACTGCCTGAAAGGAGGGTGTAACCAGGTGGGGGTCAGCCTCTTCTGCCAGGCAACCAGCAACAGGGTTCAAGTTGTGCCAGTGGAGGTTTGAACTGCACATCAGGAAGAATTTTTTCACTGAAATGTGGTTAAGAATTAGAACAAACTGCCCAGGGGTGTGGTAGAATCACCATCCTTGGAAGTATTAAAGAAACAACTGGACATGGCTCTCAGTGCCATGGTGTTGTTGTCAAGATGGTGGGCAGTCAAAGGTTGGACTTGATATTGGAGATATTTTCCAATCTTAATGATTCCATGATTCTACAAACTATGGAGTTCAGGGTAAACATTGCTTTGGTTATGGTTTTCTTTGGGAATCTGTAAGAGGCATCTGTAAAAGCAGGATCATCTCCAACAGGTTGTCCAAGTCAAGACAAACCTGGACAGCCCTTCTGAAAGCTCTTCCTACTGATGTTTTTATGATAGTATTGAAGCCTACAGGGTTTTAATAAGTTTAAATAAGGTTAGTTTAAGGCAGCTAATTTTCCAATATCATATCAATGGCTCCTCAGACTTTGTGAGTAGATCAAACCCTACCATTTATAATTTATTTCCAATGAAAGAAAGGTACTTTCAGAGAAGTAATTACTTTCCATTGAAAATTTCAGTACTTAATTTGACCCAAAAAGGAAAAGGCCTAAAACTGAAAAGATTCTGGGGCTTTTGTAAAAGTTATAAAATGTTTTGGAGATGATGCCACAGTGCCTCATGAGACATGTTGTTCAGTTGCTTCAAGTCTCGACACAGTTTAAGGGACAGGTTCCAGACCAAAGGACCTCTTTCACAATGCAGCAAGGATGACAACTAGTAAGTTCTTGTCCCTCAGCTAGAGGACTCCTTTGCAGCATACCC
Organism: Pomatostomus ruficeps; assembly: GCA_013400735.1. Taxonomy (NCBI): domain Eukaryota; kingdom Metazoa; phylum Chordata; class Aves; order Passeriformes; family Timaliidae; genus Pomatostomus; species Pomatostomus ruficeps. Next base: position 104,402 of record VYZT01063987.1, read on the forward strand.
TGCTTGCAGTAGATGGTGGATGTATGTGGCATTATAGTCACAATTCTTACAAGGTTCCATGACAGTGTTTTTAATTCACTATTTAGTGTGTCAAAAGATTCCTGGGGGAAGTGAAAATAATCTCAAATTAGTCCTATTTAAATGTCTGACAGGTGAACTTCTCCCTATTTTCTACATATTTGGCCTTCATATGTAATCCTTTATGAATTTTGACATGTGTTTTGACAACTGATTGAAGTCAAGCTCTCGAGCTTTTCCCAGACATCCCAGGGGAGCAGGTGATGTGTATCAAGCCCTTCTGGTCCCTTTCTTGTGGGAGGTGTTTAGAGAACCCAAATCCCCAGCTGTCAGTAGGGACATTGGGTGTTATACTGAAGACTGAATCAGGAGAACACTGTGGTAAATAAAAAAGTTTGCCCACTCTAAACTCTGCATCAGAGTAGAGCTTAGTTTGCTGCAGAAATATTTTCACAGATAAAATTTGACATTTGTTTAAATTAAACCAATTTTAATACAGAAACAGATTTAATGAATGCATTGTTAATACATCTATGATCTTTACGTTACATGTCATTGTTAAAAGCAATGTATAAGTAATATTAAAAGATCATAGTTTATTGTAGCAAATTCACTCATTTTCTGAAGAACTTGTAAAATGGAATTTGGGTATTTCTACGAGATTTTTTTCAATTCTCATTCATTTATGATTGTACTTCTAGTATTTTGATTACATCGAGTTTCTGTCTAAATTACCAGCCCAATAATCAGACCGCATAGTTTGTGGAATTTTATTACCTGAGTTTTTAGAAATTCTAGTAAGTTTGTAGAACGTGCACAGAAGTCGTTACTGTAGCTCAAATCCTTTCATGGGGGGTGCATGGAAAACAGGAACTGGTATTATCAAGGGTTTCTGTGTTCTTGAAGCAGCAGCCTGCATCACTGGGGTTATGTGGCCACCATGTGGTAACACGGGGAAAAGTTAAACTGAATTTTTACTTTTACTTTGCATGTAATTTTTCTGTATATGACTTTCAGAAGTGCAAGCATTCATTTTCTCAAGGGCATTCCGTGAGTAATTTCCTCTTCATTTACATAATTAAATCATTAAAAAAATAGACAATTTACATTGCAGTACCTGAGTCATAGTACGGGAATTATCCTTGCAATAGAATTTCATCTGTCAGCATGAAAGGCAACTTTTTTAGGGAAGAAAATAATTGCAGTGTAACTTCCAAAACCACTGATGATTAAATTAAAAAAAAAAAAAACACTACATGTACATCAGTTTATAGACAGAAAATTATGGCATTGAAAAGATATGGAAAACATACATTTGAATTTGAATTACAATATAGTTTAACAGAGATCTACTAGACATCTCTCAGGAGTAACAGGTGGGCCCTGAAGAAGCAGAAAACAGCTCAGAAAACCTTCAGTTCCTTCAGCTCCAGAAAACAATTTCTTCATTAGTCTTATTTGCATAAATTGAAAATCCAGTTTCTAAATTCCTTTGGATGAACACAAGTAATAATGTTAAAATATAACTGGTGATTTTTCTTTTTTGTACAGATGGTAACTAATACTGATCTCTGGTGACATGGTTGTCTTTATTGTTCAACAACTGGAAATCTGAGAAAGAAAGTAGATGAGGGTCCTCCAAGGATGTAGGAATTGAAAGGTGAAGGCAGACACATTGGCCTTGCTGTGACAGTGCATGACCTGGTTCTCTGAGCCACCAGTACCACCAAACACATGAAATAAAATGCATCTGTCCACAGAAGGATGGAGTTTTTCTGAACATCCAGCTAGAAATAACACCACAAAGACAGATGGAATCTTGGAAGGATTTTCTTGCTACTCAAGGTTCACACTGCTCCAATGATATTGCATTGCTCCCATAAAGATGCTTTAGGTTTAGAGATCATTCAGAAAATCATATAAAAAGGGCTGAATTATTCCAGCTATATCTAGAAATACTAGGTCTGTCTTTGTCCTCTAAGATGCACCAGCAAACTTCCTCTAGGCTTTCAGTGTGCTCTGAAACAAGGGGATAATATATCTGCTTCGTGCTGGCTTGTTGTTTTGATCTTTGATTGCAAGAATGTGAAGAAGACATGCCCAAATTTCCATTAACCTGAGTCTCCTGTGTTCAGGGACACAAGTCCTTGAAAGACTTAATGAAAGGCCAAGGGAGAAAGGTTTGTATTACCTCCCTGTTAAATATTGGCAGACATCACTACAAGACACCTTTATTTCATGTTTATGCTCAGCCATCATTAACTTGTACAGCAAATATTGACCCAAATAATGGCACTCTGGCAAAGAAATCATGAGTTGCAGTTTTGTGATATGTTCCACTCCTAAACACCTCCCATATAATTTTTTGCCAGCATATATTTTGGGGTAGGATAATTTAAGACTTTTTCCTGTGAGGAATTTTATTAAATCAGTTACCTTGCATCAGTTGACTTGGGTGACTATATCTCTCCTCTCCTCTCCTCTCCTCTCCTCTCCTCTCCTCTCCTCTCCTCTCCT